>JAJPUD010010173.1:0-19102 GCA_023553655.1 Myrmecobius fasciatus | reverse complement strand
AGAGAGAGAGAGAGAGAGAGAGAGAGAGAGAGAGAGAGAGAGAGAGCTCTGACCTGAGTATTGAAGAAAGTCAAAGAAATGAGATGCAAGTGAATGGGTAGAACATTTTAGATACAGGACACAACCTATTCAAAGTCAAGGAAATAGGAAATGGTATTATATATTCAAAGAACTACAAATAAGGTGGTATAGCTAAAAATTAGGACATGTGGAAGGAAATATATAAAAATGGGTAACATGGAAAATATAGAAATATAGAATCAAATATGGAATATGGAAACAATATGTAAAATATGGATATGCATATTTAAAATGTGCAAATATTATGAAAAATAATATGGATAAAAACTGGGTACATAGGAAAGGGCCAGATCTGTCTATGGAATCAGTGGATTCATGAATCCCTTGTAAGTTCAGAATAGTGATCCAAGGTATTTGTGTTAAAAATTCTCTAATGGTTATTTAAGTAGTAAACAAGTATAGAATATTATAAATAAATTAACTTGAAGGTCCATGATACATATTAGTTGTTAAAAAGTGAACAAAGAAAACATTGGGAATACTAGCAGATGAATTTAAATGCCAAACAAAGTATTTTATGTTTGTTCTTGGATGTAATAAGGAACTACTGAGTTTTAAAAATTGAGTGGAGGGCAGAGAGGTGCAACATAATAGTCTGACTTAAAATTTCGGAAGACAATTTTGGAAGCCAAATGGAGAATGAATTAGAGTGGGAAAAGGTTAGAAATAAGGAGATAAATTAGCAAGCTTTTGTAAGTCCAGATTGATAAAGTGTTGAGAAACTCAATTAAAACTATCACAATATAAATATGAAGAAAGAGATTATACTAGAGATGTCATGGAGATAGAAATTACAAAATCTGGCAATGGATTAGAGATGTGAAGGGAGCAGAATTCATTAGTATAGTATGACATCAATGCTGCTAGCCTGTGTGATTAGAAATGTGGTAGTGCCTTTGACAAATAAAAGAGAAGTTCAGTGTATGGATGAAATTGGAAAATATTTAAAGACAGGAGTTGTTTTAACCAAGTTAATTTTGTAATAAATATGAGTTATACAGTTTGAGATGTCAAACAGTTGGGGATATGTGACTGTAGTTCAGGAGTAATATTAGGGATGTATATATGTATGTATATATGTATATACATATATACATACATACATTTACACAATACATACATATACATATGTGCATACAAACATATATAATGTGGATCTATGTGAGAACCAACTACACAGAAAGATGGTAATTGAACCCCTATGAATTAATGAAATTATTAAGTAATATAGAATAAATAGATCTCTAGTGTGTGGTTATGGTTACTGAGCATGCAGTACATTAAGAAACAGCAAAGGTTACAATAGAATCATCAATAGGAAAATAGTTATGTCTTGAAAAACTAGAGAATATCCAGAAGGACAGAATGATCAGCACTGGTGAATCCTGCTACAAGCTCAAAAAGCATCACAACTGAGAAAAAGTCATTAATTAAGAGATCATTAGCAACTTTAGTGAGGGTAGTTTATTTAAAAATTAATTTGGAAAACATTGCAGAAGATTCAGAAGAGATTGAGTATAGAGAAAGCAGAGCTACCCTATAATAAAGAGCTTTAAAGAGTTCATCTGAGGAAGGACAGAGGATGATAGATAGCAGAGATGATTGTAGGATCAATTGAGCTTTGCTGAGGGGGTTGTTTTTTTTTATTTTTTATTTTTTTTAGGATAGAGAAGACATGAGCCTGTTTGAAGGGAGCAGGAAAGGAGCCAACTGATAGAGAGATGGGGATGAAATTAGGCAAACATTGACTAATATGAATGGGAAGAGATGGGAAGAAAACCAGACACAAAGACAGTATTGTTGTCAATAGAGAGTCGTGTCTCTGAGAATCAGAAGCTGAAAGATTTAAAAAACAAAGAGTTTTAAGAAGAGGAGTTGGTTCATTTTGGAACATGCATTTCTTAGGGCAAATGGAACAGAGGTATAATATTGGAGTGGAAAAGTATAAAAAAGTGATTGAGGATAGAGAATAACATTTCAGACTCAGGGTGGAAAAGATAAAATGGGTGAAAATATTATTATTGAACAGTGTATAAAAGAAATTCAGTGAGAGAAGCATGAAATTAGACTGTTCAAAGATGTCTCTATTCAACCTCTCAAAGGTAAGAATATTGTTTCCCATAAGACCTAAGGAGGGCCAGAGTGGAAAGAGCAGGAAGAGCTATGAAAGCCTAAAAGCAGGAAAGAATCATTGGAGCATTTACTTTAATGCCTGAAAGTATATTTAAATGCCCTTTTAGTCCACTCTCTTCATTTTTACTAATGAGCAGACAGAAACATAGAATAGCTAACTAACTTGCCCAACACTATAGATAGTAAGAGGGCAGAGTTAAGATTTATGATCCACCAAATGCACCTTTCTCTAAAATGGCACCCTGACTCTCACAAGGAGAATTAATCCTTCAGTAAATGAGCTTACAGGAATATTTTCTCTCCCAAAGTTGGAGAATAAATGGGTTCAGTAATTGTTTATTTTTTTCTCGTGTGCATTTGTGTATGTGTGTGTGTGTGTTGAGTATGTGACTAGACCTTTCATTTCATCATTGGAGGCTGATAACTCTGGAAAATTTTAAATCTTAGCCTAGGATAACAAGGGTAAGAAGAGGATAACTGGAATACTCAGGGTTAGACAACTATCATGTGAAAGAGGTAAGCTTTAAACAAGGTTTCCCTGATCCCAGGACAGTCTTTCTCCCCACTCAGCCTCATTCTTTCTCAGTAATGTACAAAGGAACAAAACCTTGGAAACATCTCAAAGGATAATATTTTGAAAAGAAAATGACAACAAAAAGAATATATTAAAGAGGTAAATAAGGCAAGGACAGCACCTGCAAATGTAAAGAAAAGATATTCCTGTCATTACAGAGTTTAATACCTAACAGGAAAGATAGGAATGATCCATTATCAAATGTATTCAAAACCCTTCTGGGGAAATATGTAAGTGTAAGAATCTGTGAAAAAGAAATAGCACAATTTAAACATTTGCTTCATTTATTTCCCTATTTGGTTTTGTATTCATGGAAGATGTTTGGTTTAAAAGCCATACAAATGGCTGAAGGTGGTGTGAAGTTGGTAGGTGCTGTATTTTTCAAGAGTTTTATTTTCCCACTTAAATTAACCACAGCCTAGCAACAACAGCTCTAAAAATCATTTCTGCCAACTAATGGACCACATATTCTGGTGAGCTTGTTGTATTGAAATATTACCAAAGGAACCCCAATGAGAGAAAATGAAAATCAAAGCTTTTGTTTTGTATCCAGTTATTCTGGTGGTGCTAATGGTTATTGTGTTGTAGTTGCTTTTAATATAAAAATAAAAGGAAAAAGATTTTAGATGCTGCCTGAAACCAAGCTCAGTTTCTTCCTCCCACTTTCATAATGGTTAAAAGATGTGCATGCAAAAAACTAACACAACAGGTTTGAAGTCAAAATTCTTAAGTTTGAATCCCAACACCGTCACTGTATGATTGGGTAGGCTGCACAGTACAGGGTGAACACCACTCTGACACAGATAGAACATTCATTAGACCTAAAGTCAGGAACACCTAAAGTAAAATTGTGCCTTAGACATTTACTAATCATGTGACCCTGGGCAAATCATCTAAACTTTCTAAGCTTTAGTATCCTCATCTGCAAAATGGGGATAATCATAGCACCTGCTTGCAGGGTTGTTGTAAAAATCAAATGGGAAAACATATATAAAGGGTTCTGCAAATCTTGAAGCACAGTATAAATACTAACTCTTGTCATCATCATCAGTGACTCTGGAGACAAAGGATTTGGATTCAAATCCCATCTTTAAAATTTGCTACTTATGCTACATTAATTTAGGTTAATTAAACTACAGTTATTTAAGTTATCTGGGCATCAGTCTTCTCGCCTACAAAATAAGAGTGTGGATGGAATGTCTGAATGAAAACTGAGGTCCTTTCTAGTTCTATAGCTATGATCTAATTAATCCACTTCATTAATCTGAGTAGAAGTTTCCTCATTCAAAACAGGAGAGTTAGACTAGACGATCTCTAAGGTTACATTCAACACTAAACATCTAGAATTCATTAAGCTACCCTCATCAATTAGCTATGAAGATTTGTGGCTCTGTTATGGGAGCAATGGGACAGAAAAGTTAAGAAAAAGTCATCAGAAAATTCTATTGTTTGGAGACCTGCCAAAGAGGGCAATTTCGTTAAGAAAGGGGTCCCTAAGTAGCACAAAAACACAGAGGACCTGAGTTCAAATCCCATCTCAGATACTTTGCATTTATGTGAGTTTGTGAAAGTTTATTCACTTTTCTGGAATGATTGCCTCATCTGTACAGTATATGTCTTGGATAAAATTAACTTTGAGATCCTTTTCAGCTCTAAATATATGATCTTATACTCAAAAACAGCAGCTGCATCCACAGAATTATCCTAAGGAATAAGTTCATGAACATCTTTTGTATGAAATGAAAAGAAAGTTTAGAGAGAAGGACAATAAGTGCTATTTTTGCTGCACAATTTTTGAATCCTTCCCCTCCCTACCTCCTTTCTATTTCTCAGGTCTGGGATAGGGAGCTTTGAACTTGATCTTGATTCTCTGAAGAACACATTTTCCCCCTGCTTTGTGGTAATTATAACTATTCTTTCAGATTCTGCTTAATGAGTTTCTCCTGGAAGTTCATTTTCTTCTTAGGCATGGAGCACTTATTAACTTTAGCAAGACTTGTTACACAAACATCCTCATGCAGAATGGAGACAAAAGAGTCTCCATTTCAGTACTCATGAGGTCTCTTCCTACCTATATTGAGATGTGAAGATCCATAAAGGAAAATTCAGAAGCATTAGTTAGTGGCTATATAGGTTAAACTATTTTCCTGCCTCTATGAAACTACACAACTAGGCCATGATCTTCAAGTCTGGGATATACAATTGGGAATAGTGCTTATAAACATATCTTATGTCATTAAGGGCAAAATGTAGGTGTGAGAGGATAAGGACAAAATGCAACAAGGAACATTTTAAAACATGACTTTCTTATAAATTATTTTTTTTAATTTCAAAACTATCTCTTCTCCTTATACTGTTGGTATTATTTTTGTGGTGTGTCAAGTTCATGGATTGCAGTAAAGGCTTAAATTATCACTTTATGGTAATGGAAAGAAAGGGCAAATTTCCAGATCTCACGTCGTATATACAAATGACTCAGTTCTAGCTTTTCTATTCTTCCAATGTCCCTAGAGTTCTCCTTGCATGCTTGTAACCATGACAATCATTTCCCTGTCTTGCCAGGATTTATGGCTTAAACTCCTCTGATATAACTACATTTTCTTTTGGCTGGCCAGTCATATCAAAACATGACTGCCCTCTTGTGGCAGCTAGCTAATTCAAGTCAGGCAGTCAGTGCAGTCATTTATATCACAGTATATATAGAAAAACACTTTCCGAGGAAGAAAGACCTTAGTGAATATTTAATGAACAAATGAATAAACTGAGTCCCAGGAATTAAATCACTAGCACAAGGACATTCATAAGAGGTAAATCCATGTTTTCTGCCTCTATATCATAAACATAGAAGAGACCTTAGAGGTTGTCTAGTTCAAGCTCCCAATCAACACATATTCTAGAATAGCCATGGTCATCTAGCTTCCCTTTGAAAATCTGCAATAATCTAGCGATAGGTGGTGACATTATTGATTCTAATTATAGAAAGTCTTGCAGGAATTTCTAGCTTATGTTGTGCTAATATTTCCTTCCTTTTAAACTTATCCATTAGTCCTTATTCTTTCCATTCAAGGAATAAAGAATGTCTATTCATTTTTTTCCATGTAGCAACTCTTTAAGCAGTTTAGGACAATGAATAGGCCTGGGAGGACAAGAAATTAAGAGGCAAGAATTCCAGTTCTGAATATGCTATTTATTACTTAACCCCTTTGCACCCCTATTTCTTTTCCTATAAAATGAGGAAGTAACATTAAATAATCTTTAAGATGACAATATTGCCCTTCTGTTACTTAACTGGTACTATGGTATAATCAACTTGCTAAGATTTTAAATTACAGAGGAGGTATTGATTTGAGGAGGTATTTATCTCCCATTTCCTTCTCTTCTATAGCCTGAATCCCATCCGGGCCATTTAGATGCTTTGTTTGTTTGTTTGTTTGTTTATAATGCCCTAACTAGTTTTGTTCTGTCAGCAAAGAGCCCTGGAAGCCACAAGGATGCTATCAGAGTAGTTAAGTGCAAAGGGGGAAAACTAGGATCATGTTAAAACAGAATTCACCAGAGATATGGTTGGCAAAAGGAATTAATTTCTTATTGTAACTAATTATTCTTGCTAATTAGTTGAAAACCTCTGTTAGTTTTACACTGTTTTTAAAAGAATAAAAGGTTTGCTCTCATCAAACTTCTCAATTTTGATAACTTGCAGCAATGACCCACAGTTCTACCCTAATTACAGCTCCCTATTACTAACTACTATTATGACAGGATTATAATTCCTCCCTATTTTTAAAGCTGTTGTTATAGTCCAATATTTATAGCTCATAACACATATGTCACATACATATTTCCCCAAACCATCTGAGTAGATGTATGCATGCATGCATATATGTACCTATATAAGTGTGTATTTAAATTCCCAAAGGATTAAGTAAAGAGTCATATTTGGTAATCCTTTGATAAAAAGGGAATTCCATTCAGAAAATTTTTAACTCACAGAAACTAATAATTTGCCTTATTTCATTACAAATAGTGAATATTCTTCTACTTTTTCCATATAAACAGACTCTTTGCAAAATTCCCAAGTTAATAAGTAAATAATATGGAATCTTTAAGCATTTCTTTATAAAAACTAAGCTTTAAGAAATTTTAACAATTTCACAAAACAAATAATTTCCACAGCTAGAATTTAGTATTATGGAATCTTGATAATTGGTATTCCTGGCTGAAAATGAGACCCATTACTGATTGTCTGTTTTAAAAGAAATATTGTAGTAGATTGCCCGAATCTTCTTCAAGCTTGTAATTTTTCCAACTTATTCTTACAAGTAAGAAGAATATTCATGATGAGTTTTATATCCCAGGAAAAGGGATGTGGAGAAGAGAAAAATCTTTAAAATGGTTTCCTTAATCTTTTTGTGCCATAACTCCTGTGGAAATTTGGTAGTCTATGAACTTTTACTCAAGAAAACGTTTTTAAATGTGCAAAATGTAATATGTGGGATTATATATTTTTAAATAAACTAATTGTATTGAGATAAAGCTATCAACATATTCTAATAAACAAGTTCATAGACCCCTTCATATTAACCCTTTCTTAAAAACTTCTCTTCTAGGGAACATGTTTTGTTGGAATAATACCATCATAAGTAATTATTGTTTATTATAATATTTGCAACATTCTTGGGGGAAAGTATCTAGAACTATAAAAATTGGATATAGGATCAAGTTGAAAGTTGTGACCAAAATGCTTTAAATATAGGCCATGAGTCAGTATGAATGCTTAACTGAACTTCTTTTCTTCTCTATATTTTATCCTAATGTTTGGAAACCAAGTACCAGACTTTATCCCAAGGTACCCAGATCACTCAAGCATTTAATAAGTACTAGGATTGTAGCACTGTATATTTAGAGGAATATATAGTTGTAAAAGCATCCAGTTTTATATTTTTTTCTACTTGAGTCCTACAACTAAATGATTCAGTTTAGCACATATTTTAAATAATTATCCCAACTGACACTTGCAATGAGTTTTCAGAATATATACTAGATCCCTTCAATACTTTTGGATTAGCCATGAAGATATGGAAGTTTTTATCTAATCCTGGAAATAGCAGTTCCATTAAGCAGAGAATTGTATCTTTCTTGGGTTCTTTGTGGAACCATCAATTTGTATCCATGGTCTCCTTGACTCCTCTTGCAGAGCTTACTGCCAGTTATTGCAGGGGTGTTTCTATGATGTCAATGGGACAGTGGGAAGTCCTCTAAACCCCTTATATCTCACAAGGTTTTCCATCAGTCAAAAAAAAAAAAAGTTAGGGAAGAATGCCAAAATCAAAATGAAAGCCCTAATTTTACTCTTTGAATTGTTCATTAATTTATGGAACTATGAAATGGGGGCAGGCATGCCAGATCCTTTAGGAAAGACCATGATGGCATTGGGAAGTCAGATTTTATTTTTGTTTTAATAAGGCATAGAGGACACAAGAACAAACAACACAAAAAATACAGATACAAACAGTGCAAAGGTGGAGGTGACACAGCCAGACTGTGGGGATGGGGAAGAGGTAGTAGAGGGAGGCAAGTAGCAGGTACATAAAAACAGGGATGTGGAGAATCACTTATTTATGGATTGAAGTTGGGAGCACTCATATATCAAAGATCCTTAGGAGATAGCAAAATGCTCAGGGGCAAGAATGGGGTATAATTTTGATACAGTTTTGGTAGGGAGATGGAATAACTATTTGTATCACCTTAAGCTTAGTTCATTATCATATGGACATTATCTCAAAGTAATCAGCAACATTTAATATTCTACAATTCTAATTGAAGATGTCTGGAGTTCATTTGAGATCATATGACCAAAAGATCCTAACAATTAGGTCTAAATGACTTCTCCCTGATTTAACATATAGATTCAGTATGTGATTTTTTAGTTAGTATATGATGCAGTTTGCTAATTTTGCTCCTTTGATGATAGGGATATTCTGTAAATGACTTCTAGGTTTCTCTTTGTAATTTTATTTCTTTGTATGACTAATTACAAACTTACTATTGTAACTAGAAAGAGGGATAGCAGTCAAAGAGACTAAAATATGATACAGTTTCTTACATTCTGCCCCAGGATTTTTTCAGGGTGTTTAGCTGGAATTCTCTCTCATTTTGTGGAATTTATATTAGTCATAGAAGACACAAAAATCATGGTCAAGTTTCCTTAGCCAATAAGAACATTTTTCTTATGCAAATCCTATCCAATACATCCAGTGTCTAATCAGTCATCTAAATTGATAAGGCAGTTTCCCCACTTAGTTGAAATGTTTGATTTATTTCATCCAATTAAGATGTTTCCCTCTGGCTCAGGTACCAGACATTATATTTTAACATATTTTGAGGAAGCAACTGATAGCACAATTAGATCTACAACCAAGAGTTAGAAAGATCTAAATACAATTCTGGCCTTAGATTCTTAGCAATTGTGTAATTTAGGGCAAGTCACTTAAGTTAAAGGAACTGAAAATTCCTTTAATTGTAAACTGGAATTCCTAATCAGCCAAAGTTTCCTGTCTTCCTGCACTCAGACCCCCGACTCCTCTGGCTGTCCAGGCTGGTGAGGGGCGGGGGAGGACTTCTACAAGTTTCTATAATTCTGGCTGAGGGTCCAGCCGAACCACCCACAAGGATCCCCACTTGCTATTATTGTAAGAGCTAATCTGTAGTTGTTCACACTTCACATCTGTTAAATCTGTCTTTCTTCTGATCTTATTGGGTTGTCCTAGAAGGATATCAGTTCTTCCCCAAGTATTCTTTGTTTTCTCCTGGTCTATGTTTACCTTAAAGTTCAAATATGTCCTATTTGTGGGGGAAATCTGGAGAATTTGAAATTTCCTGACCCACTCCGCCATTGTCCCGATATCTTCCCTCCCCCAATCCTGAGAAGTGAAAGAACTCATTAATTTGAATACCTACCATGACCTTTTGCTTAGTCATATTAGAACTGTAATAGTAGTGAAATATAGTTTCCTTGAGAGTTATGGTCTAAAGAGCTTTCTAGTCAAAACAGCCACAAAGAGAATAAAACATTGGAATTAGCTTGATTAAAACATACCCTTAGAGAAGTAACCTTAGCATAAACCATAAACCAAAGCAATTTGATGTGAGAAACACTGAAAAGTTAGGTTTCCACAGAATATTATAAGCATCAAGGTAATACAAAATACCACTTGCAAGTATAACTGACCAATGAGTTTTCAGAATGGGAGAAAGGTTCAAATTCCACAAAACAATTCAGTTTCAATCATTCTGAAGCCTTGGGAAAATAAAGAATTGGGAGCTAAGAAAGCACAGGTGGACTCAACAAATCAGGAAAAGTCTTGTGATTTTGAGAAAACTACAAGTTTAAGACAATAGCTGATCAAGCTCAAACTGTTTGAGGTCAATGATCTGACTTTACCAAACTGTTGTTGTGCCTGGAAGGGGGGACATGCTTATATATATTTAGGGAAAAACATACAGTGAGTATATCAGAAAGACTGTAATCCAGAAAGGAATGGACCAATCAGTTCTCTGAAGGGAGGGACTGCACCAAGCTAATATGTTTAAAGCTTCTCTTGTTTCTCTACTCAGCACTCCCTCTTCTAAAGCAGGAGCTTGCTTCTGGACAGAAACATTAAGATGATTCTTTAAGATTCTTCTTTAATAAATTTTCCTCAATATCTGATTTTCAGTGTGGTGTGTTTCTAACAGACTCCTAAAATCTGTGAACATATAATGAGATATTTAACAAAACTGAATTGGTAAGAAAATGGAGAATACTACATACTCAGTGTTTTTCAGTATTTCCCTCACAGTATATTACATCATTCATTAATCTTCCTTCTTGAATCACATTGTGTTATCTCTATTTAAAATTGTCTCATATGAAAGTAATAGTATGAGAAAAGGGCACTAACAAAATGTGGACCACTCAAAGATAATGAATCAACTTGCTTATCAAACTCCTGTTCTGTAGTTCTCCTTGAAACCTGGGCTAATGTTATACTATTGATTTTGTCTCTCAAACTTTATAGAAGAGACTAGTTTATATAATGAAGATCGCTGTTTTATATTCATATTAAATAAAAGCATCAATTAAAACATCACCAGAATTGTCCCTTATCATGAGATATAAGCAAGATGAGAGGGATAGTTTATTTTTTTTCTACCAGGTGGGGAAAAATTAGCATGAAATGTAGTTCTCTTTTTTGTTCCTCCTCCAATTTGGCATTGAGAGATGCAGGTAATATCAAAAAACAAGCTATAACCTTCCAAAAGCAGACAAAGTCAGAAATCTGTCTTGTTTGAAATAGAGAGGCTTATAACTAAATTTCATCAAAAAGAATAAACTTATAAACTCAGCTCCAAGTCTAATCAACAATTGTTTTTAAGTACCTACTATGTTTCAAGCTAATTTCAAGTAACTTTATTTTATTGTAGAAAAAATATATTCACATATGAGTAAAAATGACAAGATTTTTAGCAGTGATTAAATATATGAAGTCCTAAAGGAATGGGGGAAGAAGTCTAGGATGAACCAAAGTTATAAATCTGGGAGACTAGAAAGTTGATGGTGTGGAAATATGGAAGTACAAAAAAAGGAGTAATAATTTAGATCTATAAAAACATATTCCAAATTAAAAAACAAAAGTCTATATAAGTTTCTGATTAAGCCCCAAAAATGTCTCCCTTTCTGGACTGAATCTATGAATTTAATCAAACAACATCTTTTAAGCACCTATTATGTTGCAGGCATTATTAATTATTGGGAAGATAAAACAAAGCTAAAGACGTTTATAAATTTTATAAAATTTGAAATCTAATGGAAGAGACAACAAACAAAAATATATACAATGCAAACTATATAGAAAATACAACTAAGTAAGAAAGAAAAGACATTGGGATTAAGAATGGATGGAGAAGATTTCTTGTAGAAAAAAAAGGATTTTAATTGAGGCTTAAAGAAAACCAGAAAGTATAGAGAAGGTAGGCATTCCAGGAATGGGGAACAGCCAGAGAAGATGCCAAGAGCTAAGAGTTGGAGTATTGTGTTCATAAAATAGCCAAAAAGTCAGTTTCACTGAATCAGAGATTACATATTGGAGGGTAATAATAATAAGGGTAAGACTGGAAAGGTAAGATAGAGCTAGGTTATGAAGATCTTTGAATGCCAAACAGATGGTTTTGTATTTGGTCCTAGATGCAATAGGAAGCCAGTGAAATTTATTCTATAGAGGGGCTAAAATGGTCGAACCTGTTCTTTAGGAAAATTGCCAAAGCAGCTGAATATGGAATGGGAGTGGGGAGAAATTTGATGCAGTCAGGATAATTGCAGGCTCTTATAATGGTTCAGATGTGAGGTGAAGGGACAGTATCAAAGGGAGAATATTTGAGAAATGTTACAAATGGAAAAGCCTTGGCAACAGATTTGCAATAAAGAGTTAAATTAGGAATAGGTCAAGGATGACACCTCTGTTGCAAGTTTGAGGGCCTAAGAGAATGATGTTCTCTTTTATAATAATAGGAAAAGTGGGTAAAATGAGGGTTTGGGAGAAATACAATGGGTTCCATTTTGGATAAGCTGAATTTAATTTTTTTTGAATTTAAAATTTTAATGGACATCCAGTTGAAGATGTCTGATTATAATTTTGGATTTAAGGTTGGAAGTCAGTAGACTTGGAGGCAAGATAAGCAGATTTGAAAGTCATCAGTATAGAGATGGTAACCAAATCCATGGAAGTTGTTGAGATTATCAAAGGACATAATATAGAGGGAGAAAATATGAGGATCTAGGTCAGAACCCTGAGGGAAACCGATGATTAGAAGTGATGTTCTGGAAAAGGATCTATCAAAGGAAAGAGAGAAGGAGTGGTCAGATAAGTAGGAGGAAAACCCTAAGGCATTGGTGTTCCAAAAGCTTGGAGAGAAGAGAATATTAAGTAGGAAAGAATGACCATCAGTATCAATGGCTGCAGAGATATCAAGGTTAAAAAGGATAGAGAAAAGGCCATTGCATTTGACAACTTGGTTCATTAATAGCTTTGGATAGAGAAGTTTTAGTGGAAGCTGGATTGTAAAGGAGAATGTGAGAAAAGAAAATAAAGACACCTATTAAATTTGATCTTTTTTGAGGAGTTAGTCACAAAGGGCAGAAGAAATATAGTATGAGAGTAAAGACAGAAGGGTCAAATGAAGGATTTTTCAGCACAGGAAAAATATGGGTATATCTGTAAGCATAAGGGAAAGAGCCAGTAGATAGGAAGAGGATAAAAAAATAAGGGGGAAAGTGGGGATCACAAAAGAACAATCTCTTGGATAAGATGGAAGAGAATGGGATCATTTCAACAAGGAGAGAAGTTATCTTCGGTAAGGAATAAGGCTATTTCCTTATGTGAACAATGGGTGAAGGAGGCAATAGTAGGGATTAGAAGACAAGGAAGAGGGGAAAGGAGACAATTAATCGTAAATGGCCTTTTTTTCTGTTAAATGTAAAACGATTCTTAGTTGAGAAATAAAGTGGAAGGAAGTTTCAAAGAAGAGTAGCATCAAGTTGAATTGGTTTACCAAAGGGTAAAGATAGAATAAATAAATAAATATATTTCTTCTTTTATTGATATGTTATATCAAAAGACTCCCCTTGGGCAGGATTATGAAAATTGATCCTCAAAGCTAGTGGACATAAGTCTAGGCAACAATCAATAAAGATGAATGATATATCTTTTCCTGGTTTAAGGACAAAGACAAAGACTGCCTCTCAGCTATTCTCTGGGAATGATATCAAATAAGCTCACTCTTCCCACAGTCTCCTGTGTTTTTTCCCTGATACCAGTGACCCCACCTGAAAGGAAGGAGGTAATACTGTGAAAACTTCTCAAATTAATTGGCAACAAAAATGGAGCTAATATTTAAAATATCCTACACCTTCACCATTATTCTTTGTTTATGAAAGAGAGAACTTAATTTCATAGTGTTATGGAATTAAAGAATCCATTTTTCATTATTCCTGCATTTTCTAGATGAAGAAAATTTTTATTTCCAACAACATTCTGAATTTAAATAAAAGCTTAGAAACTATACAAGCTGTGTGACCCTGAATAATATGGTGAATTTCTGCCTCAGTCTCCTTAATTATGAAATAAAGATAATAGTAATATCCATCTCCTAGAGTTGTTTTGAGAATCAAATGGCATCATACTTAGAAAGTTCTTAAAACAATGCTTGGCATATAGTAGATACAGTATTCACTCTAAAATATGTTATGTCTTCAATGGTTAAACATCATTACTATAAAATGAAGTGGTACTTATCCTAACATCTGGTGCCATCACTCACTCACCCATAGCACATCTCAGTGAACTGAATTTTAGGTAACAAGTCCCCGGCTTGCTGTACCATGGAAGAGGCTGAGAGGGGTTGAAGCATGATGACATGACATCCTACTTTGCCCCCAACAAGGGTCAATTTTTCATCCAGAATAATATCAAGAAATTTTATGCTTGAAACAGGTACCATAAATCATACCTCAGATAGAAAACATGAGGCAGAAGATTTCACTCTAGTGGAAGAATCTAATAGCTTCCTATTTGGGCTAGTTATTCTTAATAATTACTAAGCTCTGTTTCTATACTGCTGGTGATTTGTATATTTTATCAGGTCTCTCTGAATTCACTAATTCTAAATTTGGAATTTGAACCATGTTCCAACCTTCCTGTCCTAGGTCTGGCTCTAGTCCAGCTTCCCTAAATAAAAAGTTGAGAAGTGGATAGAGTCTCTGCACACTTGAAACAACTAAGACATACATGATATGGACCAGTAATTTTGGAGCAAAAGAGGGAAACTCAAGATTTTCCAAGAAGACTCCTTTAGTTGCTATAGATTTAGCCAATAGATGACAAGAAGAAAGCTAAAGATGGGATAGGGAAATAGGGATAGGAGCCAGTAAGAAAAATGTTCCACTGGACTTCAGGACAGACTACCACTAACTTGCTGTGTGCTCTTGTATAAATTTCTTCACCTATTTAGTTTCATTAACTATAAAGTAAGGGAATGGAAAAAGAGATGGCTAGGATATTTTCTAATTCATGAATTTTATGATTTCATAATGAGAAATATACATTATAGGAAGGAAGTGGTACTATGAAAACTTCTCAAATTAATTGGCAACAAAAATGGAGCTAATATTTAAAATATACTACAGTTTCACCAGTATTTTTGTTTATGAAACAGAGAGCTTAATTTCATAGTGTTATGGAATTAAGGAATCCATTTTGCATTGTTCCTGCATTTTCTAGATGAAGAAAAATAAAACTCAGACCTTCTATGTAATTTGTCTAAAGTAACATGTTATCTTGTGAACAGAGATGATTTGAACACGTCTATGACTCCAGAATTTATTCTTTTAACTATTCCTTAGTGCCTCTCTCAGTATATTTGTAGCCCATGATTTATACAAGGCAAACAAGTATATCTATGAAATGTGAAAACCAAAAGGATACATGTGAATTTATTTTATATTTTATTCTCTGGCTTATTGGCTCTGGTTGATTATGACTCATCCAAGATAAGCTGTCTTTGCTATTATTTACCACGATGCAAGATCCTTTTCTCCTGACATCAAGGAAAGTAAAGTCAGTGGTAAGTTTTTGTCACTCTCTTCTCTCGGCAACCTTCCTTTTTTTTTTTTTTTCTCCTCAAATTTTGCACAGAACTTAATGTTTTACTAGGAAGCAGTAACTATCCATTTGCTGATAGTCTTATTGGCCATCTACTTCAGGGCTTTTTAAATGTCTTCCACTAGTAATTCCTTTTTATCCCAGAAATTTTTATGTATCTGTATGTATTTTAGGTATATTGAACAGATATAATTTAGGTATTTAAGTATATGTATTTATATATTTTAGAGATGAAAGGAAAATAAATGAATGAAACAAGTCACATCATTAAATATTTATAAAGTGCTTACTTTTTCCAGGTACTGTCTGAAGTGTTGGAAATACAAAATAAACAGAAAAAAGCAGTCTTTACTGTCAAGAGCTGCCATGAAGACAACACAAAAAAAAGAAGTTAAAAACTCCTAGAAAGCTGAAATTCAAACTGAATATAAGGTTGGTTTCCTTAAAATGGAGACTCTGAGAGGAGAGACAATAGGGGCCAAGGTTATTCTAGGATATGAAGTCAGTCCGAGAGTTAAGTTGGTTTTCAGGATAAAGAGACAGCTAATATATTGTAAAGGTGGTCTGGAAAAACAAGGAATGTAGCCTGGAGAAGAAAGATATTATTAAATATTTTCTGTGTGCTAATACAAAATAAGCTGGGAATACAAAAGCAGAAACAGATCCTTCCTCAGGTAACTTACATTCTGATGGTAAAACCACATATATACAGGACTGAGGGTTGAGAAAGGGTATTTTTGTTTAAAAAGTTAAAAATAAGATGAGTGAGACCATGATGAAATAGATCAACTTTTTTCCCAGTAGTAATAATGATGCATATATTAATTTGATTATGTTTATGAAACTATAAATGGAACATGTAGGTAGAATTTGAGTGGAATGGCTTCTGAGAAGATATTAGAGAGTGAGATAAGGCATGGCTCTGGTCACCTACATGATGGACCATGTGATGTTTAAAAATCAGAATAATAAGAATTTATAGTCAAGAGCTAGAAGGGTCAGGTACTCCTGTGCATGGTATCTGATATTAGAGTGCAAAGGTAGAACAAAATATTAAGTAGAGCAAAAAATATAACAGACATCATAAAACACTTCCTGAAATTACTTTCCATGTATTTTTTATATATCTACAGCTAGGTAATAGAGTAAAGTACTGGACCTAGAGGAAGGTCTGAGTTCAAATCCAGCTTCAGACACTTAATAACTGTGCCATCACAGGCAAATTACTTACTTTATCTATAATATGGAAATATTAATAACATCTATTTCCAAAGGTGTTGTGAAGATCAAATGAAATAATATTTATAAAGCATTTTGTAAAACTTTTAAGTGTCATATAGTGGACTTCCAAGGATATAGCTAAGATAGTGAAGTAGGTAAAGCACAAAGATCAGTCTCTCTCAACATTCCTCTCTAAACAAGTTAAAATAATGCCTCAAATAAAATTTTAGACCGTTAGATTCACTAAAAGATCAGAATAAGACATTGTTCAAAGTCCAGGACAATTTAAGAGTTTAAAAGGAAAGGTTTGTTGCACTGTATGGGTGCTTTACCTAGAGCTCACTTGGAATTAACACCAGTAGTGATATTAGATGGCTGCAATAGTAGCAACAACAGGCTTGGGGACATTAAGTCAGAGGCAATATGGGGATTAGAAAACTGGTCAAAAAAAAAAAAAAGATTACAAGAACCTCCATGTATATCCACTTATGAGTTACAGTTCAAAGGTGGAGAGAAGTACATTCAATCGTAAGAAAACAGGAAACCTGAAGAACAATTTCATTTCTCATCCAGGGAAGTAGGGATCCTGAAAAGCAATATCAATAGCAATTTCAAGAAATAAAAAATCTTTTTTAAATAAAGAAAATAATGAAGAAAGAAGACCAGCAGAACAATGATTATACCTTTCCATAGATGACAGCGCCATGAAAGCAACAAAGATTGCAACACTCTCCCTTCCCCAGAACTGTCACTGAAAAAAATCTGAAGGTTGGAATAATGTCCTTCCCACTTCCAATCCAGGAAGTTAACATGAAGTTCAAAGTCAAGAAAAAGACTGACAAATGAAAAAACAACAATAGAACCTGACCATAAAAATCTGCTTTGATGACAGGAAAAGATTAAGGCAGAAATTCAGAAAATAATGATGTCAAAACAGTTACCACATTTCAAAGAGAAAAAGTTAAGTGGATTCAGGGTCAATAAGAATCCCTGGACAAGTTAAAATTATTTTCAAAATCAAATGAATAGTAGAGGGAAAATGAGTGATGGGAGAATGAGAGGAAGGGAAGAAAATTGACAGCTTGGTAAAAGAAGCACAAAAATTTTAATTAAAAAAAAACAAAAACTCCTTTAAAAGTAGAACTGTCCAAATGGAAAAGGGGTATAAAAGCTCACTAAAGAAAATAATTACTTAACAATTAAAACTAGGCATGTTGAAGTTAATAACTCCATAAGACATAAAGAAACAATAAAAAGTCAAATGAATGACAAATAAAATAAAATATGAACTGCATAATTAGAAAAATAGCTGACATAGAAAATATATTGAGAAATATAATTTTAAAATTATTTGGATTACATTAAAACTATAATCAAAGAGCCTTAACATCATATATCATGAAATTATAAAGGAAAACACCCTAATGTCCTAGAAGATGAAGGTAAAGAAATCCATAAAATTCAATAGATTTAAAACAAGGAGCTTGAACAGGATTCATTATGTTTCAACTGAAGTAAAAATGACAGAGGTAACAATCATGATCTTATATAAAGCAAATTTAAAAATAGATATAACATGAGAAATGATTTTGGTATATTGTGAGTTAGCATAAGAAATTAAATGGGAATTTTGGAGGAATTTATGAAAGCCACAGATAATATGCAAAGACCAGCAGATGATACCAAAAAGTTGAAAAATTCAGAAATGCAAAATATATAGAGAGATACATACAATATGAAAAAAAAATTATAATTTAATACCATAACAATTTGGACATCTTCTCTGAAATGATGAGTCAAAAACATGTATATGGATTTCCCAGGCAAGGGTGTAGTACTTCTAACAACCATATTTGGAAGGGATAACTGTAATATCAATACTAAACATATATGCACCAAATGACATAGCATTCAAATTCTTAAAGGAAAGTTTAAATTAATTACAAGAGAAAATAGACAGTAAAACCATACTAATGAGAAGCCTCAATTTTTCCCACACAAAGATAAATAAATTTTACCACAAAATAGTTAAGAAAAAAGTTGTCAATGAATAGAATCTTAGAAAAGTTAGATATGATAGACCTATGGAGAAAATTGGATGAGTATAGAAGAAAATGAACCTGAGGGGTGGAGCCAAGATGGCGGAGTGAAAAGGTGACTCTCTGCGTCCCCCTCCGAACTTCTCTCAAATCAACAATAAAATAAGCCTCTGAACTGATCTTCAAGTAAATGAATCAGGAAATATTTGGATACTGCTTGCAGATATCTCTGAAAAACTTCACATCAGCTTTGTCTAGCTCAGACAGAGGGATAAACAGAGGACTCTGGTGTCAGAGAACTCTGGTGGAGGCCAGAAGTGAGGGTGAGACTCAGCTCAGCTCAGCTCAGACTGGCAAAA
>JAJPUD010010172.1:0-65408 GCA_023553655.1 Myrmecobius fasciatus | reverse complement strand
GACTTAGCTAGCTCCTTGGAGGCAAGGAATATCATTTCTGTCTTTGTTTCTCCAATGCTTGTCACATAATAAGAGCTTATTAAATGCTTTTTTATTCACTCTTTCAGTCAATAAGCACTTATTAAACACCTATTATAATGCCCAGAAAGTGTTGTGGACCCTGAGACTACAAAGACAGTGAAATAGTTTTCTGCCCACCAGGAACTCCCTTTGATCAGAGAAAAGAACATAAATAATTCTGAACAGAGTGGGGGGGCTTGTGTGTTGTTGAGGAAAAAATTTCATACAGATAATAACACTTGAGCTGAGTCTCAAAGAAATGAGAAGTTCTAAGAAGTGAAAAATGAGTGTTCACAGAGAGGAAATAGCACAGAGAGGGCATGGGCTGCCATGTGAAACCAGGAACAGCTAAAAAAAGTCAGTTGGGCTGATAGTCAGTGGAATGGAGTCATGTGTACCAGGCTGGAAATGTTGGTCTGTCTTGTTTGTGCAAAACTTTTTGTGCCAGGATATGTCTGATCCTCAAGATGACATGGAACCACTGGAATTTATTAAATAAGGAGCTAGTGTGGTTGTACCTGTGTCTTATTGTTGGAGAACTCATTAGGATGCAGAAACTGGAAGCAGGAGGACCAAGGGAGGAAACACAAGTCCGCTTCTCTGAATTTCTGTTTCCCTGCTATTAAAAGGAGGGGCTTGAACTAAGTTGTGGTCAGTTTCCTTCTTTTCTTTCCTTCCTAATGGGGAAAAACAATACTTGTAGGGGAGTGGTTGCCAAGGAAGGCTGTTTTGGTCTGGGAAACCATGTAGATTATGAGCAGAACAATATGGCGTTCAGTAGATGAGCCTTTTCCAGATGCAGTGGTAGTGTGGACATAATTATAGTTCTTAGAGTAAGAAATAGAAGCAAGTATTGGTGGGGGTCAATGTGTAGGAGGTAGAAAGGATGGAAAGAGATCCAGGGTCATTCACTGCTCTTGGACCTGTTCTTTGGAGGCCCAGTTGGAGGGATGGGGCAGGAACAACCACCAAGCTACAAAGAATGGAAGTGAGGAATGGGATTGGTTTTTCTTTCTCTGGTGAGTTTCATTGATCTGCTTTGGCTCTTTTGCTTTGTTTACAATTGCTTTCTAATATAGTAGAGGTACTTATGTTCATACTGTATCCCCTGGGACCAAGGATACATTAGCTTTGGGATTCCTCCAGATTTTACACATAGTAGGAATTTAATCATTGCCACACTATTGATTTGAAAGAAACAAGGCAAAATGTGTCAGAAGTAAAAGAGCCCTTAAACAGAGAATAAAGAATCTCTGAGCCAGGATGGACCTTAGAAGATCAGACTAGAAAAATGGAAAGAAACTTGAGAACAGACTACAGGAGGAAGAAGTGACTTTAGAGATCGCTGAGGCTCAGAGAAAAGTGGCCTGTCCTGAGTCACTCAGTTAGTGGCAGGCCTCAAGATAAGATTTTTTAAAACTCCCTGTTCAGCATTCTTTCCCCTTCCCCTCCAAAAGGTCTGTGGAATGATTTCAGGAGTTATTGGGGGAAGAGTATCTTTACTTTCACTAATCTCTGGTATTCAACATTTCCTTCAGTGATGAACTTTTGAAATTTTTTAAAAAATAGGCTTTTACCTGACTCCTAGAGGAATCCAAGACACACACACGCGCGCGCGCACACACACACACACGAATCCCTGCATTATATATTACCAACTTCCAAATCTCAGTAATAAATTCATAAAAAATGTTTCACAGTGTAAAATTTAAGGAGACAGAGAGAGAGGAAATTGCTGAGCTTTTATTATCTAAGTATAGAAAGAAGAATAGCCATTTGAGGTTTGCCAAAGAGAATGCAGTGACTTGTGGATAGACCTCTCATTGATAAGCCTTCTCTGAGACGAGGTGATAGTAATAGAGCCTTAAGAGAATTCCTGACTACATCATCAGTTCTGGGTAGAATTTGAACCCTGTAATCTTCATAGCCTTCCTTCCATTGCGTATTGAATTATCCTTCCAGCTGCACCTTCTTTTGAGATGTATTTGTGTATTAGAAAATCTATGGCAGTTTGGTGCATTAAGGCAGGAGCTGATTGTTCTCATCTTCCCCAAGAAATAGCTGTTACTAAATTATTTCCCCCCTACAAACTCTTGTACTTTCCTTCCTCAGAACATGAAAGTGACCATCTCAAAGGCTATGCCATCAGAGAGTAAATTTAGGCAAATTATACTATGGTGGAAAGGCTTCCTTCAAGTACTGCCTCAGCAGTAATACACTGTTTTTTATCCAAGGATCTACATAGCTAAGAAGAGATGGGCTTAGCAGTAGGTTGGCTCTGGGTCAGTAGACCTTGTGGACATGACAACCCATGAATCAGCATAAGGCATGGCCCTCAGTCCTTTGTGGCTTCCTTCTACTTTCACAGTGACAGTAGAGGCAAGGGACAGAGGGTGATCCTTTGCACAGTGTTTAGACGATTACCTATAAACACTTACTGTTTGTGTTCTTAATGATCTGAACTGCTGCGTCAATATTGATATGCTCACAATAAAGCCAGCAGACAAGTGAGGGGATGCAGTCGGGGATTTTCTGGGTGAGAGAGAATTGTCAGAGGATCACCTCATATTGCATTGCTCATGATGAGCCTTGAATATAATTGTCATTTATGAGTAAAATGGGGATCTCACTATCTCCTAAATCAGTCAGTTCCATTGTTGAACAGTTCTGATGAAAGAAGAATCTTTCTCTTTACCACCATCACCCCTTGTGAAGAGTTCTGGGGCCACAAAGAACAAAGGATGATCTTCCCTGCCCCTCCAATCCTTGAAGACAACCATCTTGTTTTTCCATAAGTTTCTATCATAATATTGCTATCATTTATAGATGACCTTAATTTCTAATCCATCAAGCCATCCCTGGTAACAAAGATTTAATTGGAAAGAAGAAAAAAAGAACTTGAGCAAGACACCAATTCGGTCTAATAATATATGAGATGATCCACAACCATCCTTACCATCTCTGCGGGAGGGAAGGAAAGCTTAAGAACACAGAATTTTAAAATCTAGTCCAATGCAAGGCATCTTATTCAACTGCCTTCTAATTGCTTAACAAAAAATAAACTTGAAAATTGGTGGAAGGAGCAGTAAATTTGGAATCAGAAAACATGAGCTCTCTTGACTCCTTGTTTGCTTTGTGGCTGCCCACACACAAACTTAGGGTTATAGATGAAGAGTTGGAGGGCTTGTAGTCCAAGGCTATAAAACTCACATGGAAACAGGGCCATGTAAGCATGTGGCAGGATCACCACATAGTTATATTTGTGTTTTATTGCTTTTTTATCTGATTGGACTGTATGGAGCATGTGTCACCTCTGACTTAAAGTCCAACCGTCTCCACCTAAGTGCCTTGCTTAGAGTTGTCCTGGGAGGGATAGAGCTGAGATTTGAACCCAGATCCTTTGGTCCCCATTGCTCTTTCCACTTTACAGTCTCTCTATCTGGGGGGGGGGGGAGAGGATTATTTAGGCTGTATGACCTTTGTATCTTGTTGTAGCATTGAGTATCACTTGCATGGCAGTCATACTTTATTCCAGAGATCCCTGATAGGTAGTTTATTTTTGTCTCTATAGTAAATAGGTAAATAAATTGAGTCTCCAAGAGGAGAAAGGACTTTTGCCCAGCATCTCCCCATCACACAGAGTGCTGAGTTTCTGATGCGTCACTGCTGTTACTGCAGCTCTCCTCTGATCCAACACCCCTCATCTGTCTCTGACACTAGATTGCGTGGAATGAATGGCTCATGCTTCCCTGGGGCTGCCTGTGTTCTCTGGGTTATCACTTTACCTGGGCTCTCATCCTCTTGTCAGCTCTGTTAAATTTAGCCACCTGCTCAGAGGTTTTTGTTTTTTTAATTGGCGTGTAATTAGTGGTTGTAACAATAGTGTGGGCCAAGCAAATGATACCTTTCCCTAAATTATGCTTTGGTGTTAGGCAAGATGGTCTGAGTTGCCATCTTAAATGGCAATAAGATTTCATAAAATAAACAAAACGACAGCTTGCAAAGAAATATTTTGTGGTTGATTCATCAGTGCTGTAAAGTAGGACTGAGATTCTCATGTGTTCCAGTTCAGTGTCAGTCACAGAAGGGGTGAGATTGTGGCAGGACTGTACCTTGCATAATTTATCGACAGCTGATTTCCAGTTTGTTCTTAGCTGTAATGAGGGGTGTTTATTTTTTAAAACTGCAGAGAAATTCTGGATTCTCCTTCATTTGATGGCCTTGTTGTCCAGAGACTGATTGACTAATGCTTACCAGAAGCATCTGAGAAACTCCTGGCTTGGCCTTAAAAAACTGAGGGACTTGAACGTGATTGTTCAGAATGCTTCTCGTTTGATGTGCCATCTTTGCTGTGGGCCATTGAGTTGGAGTGATCTAGTGTGGCATTCAGAATTTTGGGGAGATGGTGACTGGAACTGGAAGCAGCCTTGGAGTGCCAAGCAGAGGGGCATCTAGGAAAACCATTAGGTGTAACCATTACTATCCTTCATCCATGTTTTTAATGTCCTGATACATCCCTTGCCCTCCCTCCCTCCATCAAGCCATCACTCGTAATCGATTTCATTGAGAAGAAAAAAAGGATGTGAATAAAAATGGCCACCACACCGTGTCTAATGGTGTAGGAAGTATTCCTCAGCCTCCTCTCCCCAGTCATGCTTACTATCTCTGCTGAGGGAAGGGGGAGGTGGGAGAAAACAATTTTAGAGCTAGAAAGATATAGCATTCCAAATCTTTCATTTTACTGCTAAGGAAACTGAGTCCCAGAGGAGCACATAACTGCCATAAATGGTAGGGCTAGAATTTGAGGTCAGGCCTTTTGACTCCGACTCTTTTGGAAGCCCTGGCTCTTCTTGCCATCTTGCCCTCATGCCCAGAGTAGACAAGCTGCACCAAGATCCATTTAGTGACGTTCCTCTTTCTGGTACTCTTCTTCCAGTATGGCCCTCCCTGACACTTCCCCCCAGATGTCTCATTTTTCACAGAGAACTGCTCATGGACGTCAGCCTTTAATTTATCCTTCTTTTCTCCATATATCATGGCTACTTGAATGCTTGTTTGCCTCCCCTCCCCCTTCTCCATTAGGTTGCAAGCTTCTGGGAAATAGAGTCCCTATCATTGTCTTTGGGACCTTGGACATGGTTGCTACTTCTTGCATCTTTGTTAAAATGAATTGAACATGGGGTAGTTGCTCTCCATTGTACCTATACCACAAAGTTATCGATCATGGGTGCTCCTTGACTATCTTTAGTCTTTTTAATGATTTGTAATGGAGCCATCTTTAACATTGCAATCAATACCAGCAATGGGCATGGGGAGTGTAGCATTTCCTGTTGTAGAAGGTAGCTCCACAGCTGTCCTCCAGTGGTTCCTCATGGGGCAGCTGTGAGTCATCCCACAGGTTGTAAGCTCTGGCAGGTACTAGTGCTAAGCAGGAACAGCTTCTGGTTTGGGAGCCAGATGAGCTGTGTCCGTTGTGGGACATGATTGTCACCAGACTGGCCTTTTTCAGTTACCATAAAGGAACAGGATCGGAAGGAGGAAGTAGCTCACAATGAAGAAAATTCGGAAGATAGCCTGATGAATCTGCAGCAGATTCTAAACATTCCTTGCCAGTAGGCTCAGGCCTGGGATCTTGGAGCCAAGTGTCTCAGAGCTGGATGTAGGAATAATGCTCATTTACAGCTCTGTACTATCGTTGGTCCATGTGCTGCCACTCATGAATTACGCTGCCATGTTCGTAGACCCTGTGGCAAAGCACCCTGATTCTGAGGTCTTGTTCCATTGTTTTCTGGGCTTGCATCTCTGAGGTGCTTTCTCTTTGGACTTCATTTGGGAGGTGGAGCTCCTGAGCACCAAGAAGGCCAGACCTGTTGCCCTTTAAGAGTTTACATTCAGGGATGGTGCTATGGCCGTGGAGCACAACTTGCACACAGATAGGTAAATTTTAAAATACATAAAAAGTAATTGGGAAGGGATGAGGATGTTGGGGGAGTGGCATTTTATGGCCAACTTGGTACTTGTGTTGAGCCTTAAAGGAACCTAGAAACTCAGAAGTGGGATGAAAAAGGAGCCCGATTCTAGGCATGGAGTCTGGGAACCATACATGAGCTGGGGGGACCGATGTGAAAAGAGCTAATGAAGCCCGTGTACATTGAAGTTACACTCAGACCCTTTCTGGAGAAGCTCAGCTTGGGCTTGGGGGAGATGGGAGGACTCTCGTTTGTCACATGGTGAGGAGCCCAGACCTCTGAGGCTGGCCGTCAGCATTGGAGCCAAAGTTCCCCGCATTCGTTGCTCACCCACTGCAAGCCAGAGCCTTTAGAGTCAGGGTTGGTGGCTGTATGCTGTCCTCTGGGCTGGTCCATTAACCCTTGTTTTCTCTGGGGTGAAACCAGTCTCTGAAACTAGGCCTGTCCCATGAGTAATTAAAAGCTTTTAAGCCAAGAAATTGATGACTTCTGCTGTGGTCTACAAGTGGTCTGTGCTTGAGATCCCACCTGCCATCAATCTGATTGGGAGGAGGGGGCACAGTGCACCAGAGCCAGCGAGCTCCCGGCTTTTATCTTGCCTAATGCAGGCTTTGTTGTGATTTAAAGTGATGACACTTGTCTCTTGGAGCCTGGAGATTGACTCCAGGGTCTGAGCCTCCCAGCAGCAGCTGAGCTTTTCTCTGGGCAGTGGTCGTAACATTAGATGGTCTTGTGCATTAGCAGCTCCAAGGGGAAAGGGGGGTGGGTGGGGGTGGGTTCCTCAGTCTCTCGAAGGACATAGGTTGATGTAGCTATCCAAGCAGGAGCCCAACTGAGACCATGTGAATTTGGATTTCTACCCTTGGGCTTCCCTCTATCTCAAGCAAGTTGCTTTAAATCTCTCTAGTAGCTTGCACTCCCACAACGACCTTGTGACGTAGTTAGTACGACAGTTAACTCTATTTTACAGAGAAGGAAATTGAGCAGAAACTGGTAATTGCCCGTCGCCAGAACAGCCTAATGGGGTCAGAATGATGCCCCCTCACCTGCCAGCTCCTCGTGCATCTCTCTTTGGGCTGCCCCATGCTGCTGGAATGCCAAAGTAATCAATTGACTTTCTCCCCCAGGGTTGAGTACCGAAGGCATCTACAGAGTGAGCGGGAATAAATCTGAGATGGAGAGCCTTCAGAGGCAGTTTGATCAAGGTAAGGCTTTTGGATTCAAAGCAGCATAAAACTAAAAATAGACCCGCTGGGATTGGAGCCCAGGAGCCAAACACTTCTGTGGGCAGGGGCTGGCCTAAGCCTGGCATCCCCTCTCCTCCGGCCCAGATCCTCCTGCAGAAAATAGTGAAGTCTTCCCTGGGGCCCGAGTGGGGTGCTCCAGAACCCCCAGACCAAGGAGGCAATGACGATGATGGGCACTGTGAGCTAACTCGTGACCTGAAGTCGTGTTGTCCACATCCTTGAGGATTCTGGCTCAGACCCGCAGGTGCAGGCAAGCCTGTCTGATGGCGATGAACCTGATGTGTTTACTGGGTGAACCTTGGAAATCTCGAGTGGTCAGACTGAAATCTAATGGAGGACCTGGGGCTTCTGTGGTTTGGAGTCTCTTGGGATCTCTGGGGTGTCCAGAAATTTTGGTTATGGTCAGATAGATGAAATGAAGGTGACAAGACTAATCAGAAGCATCGAGTCCATCTTAGCCATGCTGCTAGGGGAAACTCCTTCTAAGACAGCCAAGACAAGGAGCCCCCCACTCCAGTCTCCAGGCCTCAGTGCCTCTGGCAGGGCCTGGCCTTGTGGGGCACACCCCTATTAGGGGGCCCTCAGTACCATGCATGCCCAGACATTCACCCCATGACCCCCCACTTCCTTCTGTCTCTTGATCCCAACCCTTGGCAGTTTGGCTTTCAACTCTGCCCTGTCTAAAGTTCTCAAGTCTTCTTCCTGAGCTCACTGAACCCTTAGACACTGCTGGTCACTCTCTTCTCCTGCACAGATGTTCTCATCTTCCTAAGTTTGGGAGACACTGCTCTGTGCTGGCTTTCTTCCTGTCCTTTCCACTCTTTGGCTGCGTCTTTATTCAGGTCGTACCCACTAATTGTGGGTGTCCCCAACAGCTCTCTCCTGCATGCTCCTCTGTTCTGTCTCTGCGATCTCTCATCAGCTGGTGTGCGTTCAGCTGTCATGTCTATGTGGGTGGTTCTCAGATCTTAAACATGCACCTCAGTCTCTCTTCTGAGCTTCAGCTCAGCATTACCCAGGGCTCCCCCAGAGCCCCCAATCCTACCCTCTTTCCAGCTTCCTATTCCCTCCTTCCCATCCCCCAGCCTCACCACCTCAGTCACCCCACATATGTAATCTCTTCTAGCCTCTGACTCCCCACTTGGCCTCCCTTCTCCCCTTGCAGGACTGGACTGCAGCGGCTGCACCAGCCTTCAGTCCCTCCGCCATTCTGCCACCAAAGTCACTTTCTGAAAGCTCAGGTCAGACAGCGTCCCCCCTACTCTGCCCTATCCTCTTGTTTGGCCTTCAAAGCCTTTCACCGGCTGATCCCTCCCACCCTCGGTCTTCTTACTCCTTGTTCTCCCTCTTGCCCACCGACCCTTTCATTCCTTCTCCACCTGACAGCCAGCTCCCGACTTGGGGCCTTTTCATGGGCCAGTCTCCCACATTCCTCTTCCTCCCTTCCTTCAAGACTTAGATTCAACCTTCTGATCACCCTCACACACAGAGCCAGAGCCCCCCCTCTGATGCCAGCTTCCATCAATGTCTCCCCTAGTAGAGCAAGAGCTACCTGAAGGTAGAAAGTGGCTGCTGGAGCCCATGGGTTGGCTCGTTTGCCCTTCTTGTATCCCCACTGTTTAGTCCGGTGCCTGGTCCGTCGTCTTTAATAAAGGTTTGTTGTTGGCTGACTGGCCAGATGCCAGCACGGTGCCAGGCTCTGGGGGTGCCAAGTGTGGGCAGGGGGACAATCCCTGTTTGTGAGGAGCTTTCGTGGGAACGGGCTGAAAATACAGCACGTGAGTATGGCTGGAACAAGGGGAAAAGGCGTGCACAGATGCACCGAGTCGTGGGGGAGAAACGGGAAGGCCTTTGTGCATGAGCTGTGTCTTACAGCAGAGGGCAGGGCAGCGAGCGGCCCCACAGCCACACACTGCTCCCCTCTGCCCATCTCGTGTCACCCCGAGTCTCTTTTCCTGACCCGGCTCTCCCTCCCTTCTCTTGATGGTTTGACTCATGTCATTTCCTGGTGTTCTCTTCTTCCTTCTCCCCAAAGCATCCTGTGTGAGCTTAGCTGCCTCGCCGTCCCATGGCAGCTCTTAGAGTCTGGACGCTTTGTCACTCTGTGCACTTCCCTGGGCTGCTGCCTCATCCTGAAGTGCTGGGCTGGGTGAAGAGAAGGAGCTCCTCCTCAGGCCTCCCGACCGGCGACCCTTGCTGCTTCTCTCGGGCCTCCTGTTCCTTCTCCCCTCCGCCTGACCGGGCTCCAAACCTACTCCTCGCCTTCTCCCCCCTCCTCCCAGATCCCATCTTACTTCCTCATCTCTGAAACACTTGGACTTTCTCAGTTACAAGGTCTCTTCTGCCCCCCCCCCCCCAGGGGACCCTGTATAGTCTGAAGGCATAGACAGGATGGGGGGCTTTGTGAACTGGCTGGGAAAGGGAGGCTCTCCTTCTGGTGGGAGCTGCTGTTGGGACAAATCACATGGCTGCTTGTCCCTTCCACAGCCTCCTGCCCCCCAAAAAGCCTCACACACTTGTCACAAAAATGACCTGCGTGTAGGAAGTGGACTCTGAGCCTTGGTTCTTTTTTTCACACCAATTAATTGACTTTTTTCTGAGCCCCTGAGCCTCTGACCCAAGTCAAATGGAAGGCCCCAATGGAGCAACTGAGGGGTGAGCCCTTGGGGCCTTGGTGTCAGAAGCCACAGGTCTGAGTCTTCGCCAGCTCCAGGGGCCCAAAGGCTGGCCCCTTTCTGTCCCCCTTCCATGCTCTCTCCCATGCCTGGAGTGCGCTCCCACTTTCCATCCTCTGCCTCCTGGAGTCCCTTCCTTGAATTCTCAACGTAAGCAGCATCTTCCACCTGAAGCCTTCCTAGCTGTCTCGGCTTGAAACGTGCCAAGTGCCTGCTCTCAAGAGCTCACCTTGGGTGGCAAGGACGGAGGTGCCCACTGCATCCCATCAGATGGAAGTCTCTCTGAGGCACAGGGGCAGGTTTCTGGTGCAGGCCTTCTTGGCAGTGCCCAGAACTTGGGGGCTGGAGACTGCCTTCTGGGTCTTGAGCACAAAGCAGCAGAATCCCTGGCTGGGTGACATGGGCACCGAGGTTCCTCCCTGGGCATGGGGGCCACCAGAGCTGTTGATGCTGAGGAAGGCAGGCCCCGGGTCTGGGGAGAGGCGGTGCTCTTGGCAGAATTTGTGGGTTCAAGATTGTAGGCTGCTCCCAGGGGCCAGCCTGGCACGGGCTGCTTCCTTTGCCCTCCTCCGGCTCTGCACGTGTCTGACCCAGAGGAGGCCTTTAGTCAGGACTGTGTTGGTCATCCTCCTCAGTGGGCTCAGTCTGCCCCACACCTGGCACACGGTGCCCTTTTGCCTCTGTCCCCGCAGTTTGGTACGAGCTTGCTGTTTGCACGTCTCTTGCTTCTTTGCAGACCACAATCTGGACCTGGCTGAGAAGGACTTCACCGTGAACACTGTGGCAGGTGCCATGAAGAGCTTCTTTTCCGAGCTGCCAGACCCCTTGGTGCCCTACAGCATGCAAAACGACCTGGTGGAGGCCCACAGTGAGTGCAGAGACAGACCTTGGGAAACTAGGTCGCCCAGGAGCTACCCCAAGACCAGAGGGGGCCCTGAAGGGCGCTGCTTCTGTGCTCTGGCATCATGTCCCCTCCTAGAAGAGCCGCCTTCTTGCTCTTCCCTTTGCATCTCTCACTTCACTCAGTCCATTTCCCAAGTGCTCAGCTTGCTGCCCCAATCCTGGCAGAGCCTCAGTTCCCCATGGTGGGGCCTTTGAGAGGGGTCGCTTCCCTCCTCAGGGCCAGTGCTTCAGGCCTGCCGTCTTCTGGCCAGCCAGGGATGATGCCCCCATGGTGCTGTAGTCAGAGCAGGGTGATTGCTGCCTGCCATTCCTTGTGGGATAAAGGCTAGGTTTAGTGCTCCTCTGGTGAATCTCATGGTCTCCATCCTCATGACTTTGGGTTGTTGCCTTCTGGGAAGTTCTCTCCCATATCCCCTATCAGTTTGTCCTTAGCCAAGTCTGGACCCTTCCCTTCCCCCCTCCCCTCTTGTCTCTTCCTCATTGAGAAAAGCAGCTCTTGAGTGACTCCGAGTAAGGCAAGGCTTCTTTTAGTTTTCCACCTGATTAGTCTTTCAGAAGGCAGTTGTGTTTGTCCTGCTCAGATGTCAAGTCCGCAAACATTGACGTAGCTCTTACTATGTGCCTGACTAAGTGCTGGGGGTGCCAGGAGGGCCAAAGAGTGACGCTCCTGCCTTCAGGTAACTCCGAATCTGATGTGGCAACATACAAGCCGGCCTGCTCATCCCAGGGAGCAGAGCTCAGATTTGGGAGCCCGGCCTTACCTTCCCAGGGTCCTTTCCCCGATGCTCACACCCCACATGGACCTAAGTCCCCTCTGGCAGGTGAAAGATGAAAGGACTAGAAGCAGAGATTTGAGCTTCCGAGCATTTTGTTACAGTAAGCCATGCGTGCCAGGATCAGGCTTCTTCCTCAGCTTAGGGCTGGATCCCAAATACAGGGGGGACAGACTTTTCTACATTAAAAACAATCAAATAAGAACAATTAGTTAAAAGAAAACAACCAGGATGTAAAATTAGGTATTCTTATTTCTAGATAAGGGACTTTGCAAGTTGAGGGAGGGACAGAGACAGCACAATTACAGTTCTCTGAATTCAGAAAACAAGGTGTCCCACTCGCCCCCCCCCCCAAGTGTCTGCGAACAAAGGAATGTAGAAACAATAGCTGTTGAGTGTGGAACCCGTTTTTAGATGAAGTATATGAGTTGTGCATCCCTCTTTTGCTCTGATTGGGTTTCTAGTCACCATGGTGGGGTCCTTAGGAGCCTCTAAGCAGCAGGCAGAGGGGGTCCAGCCTCCTGTCCATGCAGACCTATGTTCAAACAGAGCAGAAGGTTTTCTCCCAGTTGATACAGTTGAATAAAATTATCTCACAGAAACTGAATACAAAGGGAACTGAGCTGGTTCCAGATTGGACTCCTAAGATGGAATTGGTGAGGTTCACTCAGTTCCTATAATTCCCTCACCCCGAACACATTTCCTAGATCACTACCTGATTCAGCATTTCCTATCCGAATGCTCCTCCCTGAGCTTCATGCTGACATAGAATAAGCACCTAAGAAATGCTTGTCGACTGATCACTCATCCTTGAGTGAAGAGTTCAGATCCTGTCTTCACACACTGATGTCTCCTCCACATGTTCGCCACAAAGAAAATTGGGGCCCACCATTTAGAAGTGGTATAGCAGAACTCGGACCCCAGTGCCCAGAGCAGGCTGCTAGGATGGGGAAAGGAAGTGGGGATTTAAGGGTTAGAGGAGCTAGGGTATTCTCCTTCCCTAGAGAAGGGCTTAGACTCATGAGATGGGTGGTCACACCACCAAAAAGTGTACAAAGGGTTTACAAGTGGGCTGACCTAGACTGTTTCTTGGTTCTCTGTTCCTTACAACCAAGGAGATCGTGGAGCTCAAGTACTTTCTGGCTTTAGTCCTCCTTTCTCTCTTTTCCCTTCCCATGTACATTCTGTCCAGTATCCAGAACAGTATCTAAATGAGCTAGATTTCAAGCTGGGCTTAGGGAACATAAAACATTTGTGATAATAACATAGCGCGCTTTTCATGGATGTTGCTGAGTGAGGGACTAAAGGCAAATTTTTAGAACTGAAAAGGGAACTTCAAATTGGTACCAGAAGTGGAAAGGACCTTACATGATCAATGTTTAGACCATAAAGGGTTAGTACAGGAGAGAACTGTAGAATGTCAGAGCTGGATCTGAGTGATGGGAGACCTTTCAGATTAGAGAGACACAGCTCAAAGAGACTTTAAAAAAAAATGGATTGTTGATGGCATGTGAGAGCTTGTCCACCTAAAATTCAGTCCCAAACATGAGACAGGCCTTGCCTGAAGCTACAAAGCAATCTATTGGCAGAATTGAGATGGGAGCTCCAGTGTTCTGGCTCCCACCTAAGTGCCTGTTAACACACCATAATGCTTACTTAGGCCTTCTTCTGTTATTAAAAATATTTAAATTATCCAAAAAGCCAAAATCTAAGGATAGAGAGTAGAAGCAAGTTGTCCTGGATAAAATACCAAATGGTCAGAAGTGCCAGAGGTTGTCTGAACGAGCCCAGCCCAACAGTCCTTTCTCAGCCTCTTTCTAGGTTTCATTCTGCAGTTCTACCCTTGGAGCCGGCCTCCAGGAAAGTGAATAAAAGGGGGCAGACTTTTTAATCTACTCGATAGGAATTCGTTTGTAGTTATCAAGCATGCTGCCAGGGAGCTTCGTGTCTGTTCCATTTTCTCTCTCAAAGTCATCCAGGATCCCCAATCCTGTATGTTCCTTCTGGGGAGATTATTCCAACGTGTGGACCAGAATTTCCTCATCTGGCCTGAAAGACAATGTGATCTCTGCCTGGGGATGCACTTCTCCCAGGGCAACGTGATGAGGGAAGAATGGTTTTCTTTTTTAGTAGGGAGAGCCCCTGAATCGTTCATTATTGTGCAGCAGTGACCAGCAAGCCCCAGGCCACAACTCTGGCTTTTAGTGCTGTCAGACGCAGGAAGGGGGTCCCAACAAAAAGTGGCCCCGTGGCCCCATCCCGTGATGAGGTGGGTGGCGCTTGGGGGAGCCTCTGCCCGCCCTTCTGAGAGCAAACACTGGCCTCTGCCAATCTTCCCGGGGAGGTCCAGCAAAGCTGCGCCCTCACTTCTGATAGCTCGGGGGGGGGGGGGGAGAGACGACCCTCTGCCATCAACACGCTTTCACCACCTTGGTTCCTTTTGCTTTGGCAGAAATCAATGACCGGGAGCAGAAGTTACACGCTCTGAAGGAGGTGCTAAAGAAATTCCCCAAGGAGAACCATGAGGTCTTCAAATACGTCATCTCTCACCTGAACAAGTACGTGGGTGGTGCTCATCATCTGGCTCCTCCCCACTCAGAGTGTTTTCTGTGGTTCTTGATGTTTCAGATAGACCACTGACGCTCTTGGAGTGGAGGGGTTTCCTGCTTCCCAAAATGCTCCCCTTACATACCCTGTGAGGTAGGTTTTGGAAATGTCATTTTCCAGATTTAGTGGAAGAGAAAACTGAGATGCAAAAGCTAAAGTGCCTCTCGCTGGGCCCAGGACCCGCCCCGGGCGCACTGTCAGTTAGGCCATACTGGCTGGCTCCCTGGTAGTTTGGTTTATCAGAAGAATTTTAGTCACAGGCTGGGGGTGAAAGTGTGCTGTGTCTCACTGGTCAAGAGCTCACTTTGCCCAACGACTCATCTAGCTAGTAAGTGTCTAAGTGGATTTGAAATCGGGTCTATCCACCTATGTGAATTACCAAAAGTATTTCCCGTACCTGTCCAGCTTGACAATTTTGTGGGGTTCTCTATTAGTTCCTGGATCCATCCTTCTCCAGGAGACCAGCATGCTCTCTTGTTGTTATCAAAAGAACTGCCACCTTGGCCACCACCATTCCCTATTTTCCTGTTTCTGCCACCACAGCCCCTGTAGAACCTATGGTAGCTCATGGCAGAATGAGCAACTGTTCCCTCTTTAAGGGGCCCAGCTCCTTGATCTTTGGGAAAAGCCTTATTGCTTTGGTTTAGTTCCAGGTTTTCATGGCCCTTCTTGTCATCTTCCTCTACACCCATTAGGATTTTCCTTCCTCCTTCAGATTCCCCCCCTTTATTTTTACATGCAAGTTCCTATTCCTACTTTTAAAAGGTTTCATTCTGTTAGATAACCAAAGAGAGGAAAGGCACTTTTTACCATGTCTCAGACCACACGTTCACTAGCAATAACAGCTACTTGGCCTTAGATAAAAGGGATTCGTGTGTCCCCTGAAGCTCCTGTGATATTCCCCTTCTCTCCCCACCCCCGGGCCATTCTGGTCCAGACTAGAGGATATGGCTCCTTTTGGTAGCCCAGTCCAGCCCTAATGGCCTCGAATGGAGGAGGCGGAGGGGAAACATGGCGTAGGTGGTCCTTCCCCCAAGGGTCAGGGTGCCTCCAACAAGGCATCTTCCAGGCCTGAACCTTGGATGGGTCTGGGTTTCCTCGGGGGTGAGAACAGGGCGGCTTATTTCTGCCTCCTGCAGCGTCGCGCTTTGCCCGACGCCAGAAGTACTGACCCCGGCTTTGTGTCCTTTGCAGGGTCAGTCACAACAACAAGGTGAATCTCATGACAAGTGAGAACTTGTCCATCTGCTTCTGGCCCACCCTGATGAGACCGGACTTTAGCACCATGGACGCCCTCACGGCCACACGAACCTATCAGACAATCATTGAACTCTTCATCCAGCAGTGCCCCTTCTTTTTCTACAATCGACCCATTGGCGAGCCTGCCGGGGCCACGCCCAGCTCCCCCTCCTCAATGGCTCCTGCCCTTCCCTTCCTCACCTCCACCCCTGTCATGAGTCAGCCGTCCCCCCCCCAGTCGCCTCCTCCCACGCCTCAGTCTCCCCTGCAGCCCCCCCTCCCGCCCCAGCTTCAGGCGGAGCACACCCTGTAGAGAGCCGGCTGCGGGAGGACATCGATCCAGGCTGGAGGAGCCTTGGGCGTGGAGAAGAACCCAGGCCCGGCCTCCAGGGAGGATGGGGCAACTTCTGCCCCCTCCCCAGCCAGGAGGGCAGCGTGCTGGGCAGGAGCCAGTCGGGACACCTGGGCAGGGGCCGGACTGACCTTTGACACCATGCTGGCTTAGGCTCAGAGGGGCCCCCGGCAGCAGTCGGTGCCGATGGGCTGTCTGAGGGCCGCTCGGCCTGACTGCTTGTACAGAACTCTCTGGGCTTGTCCCTGAGCATAGCCCGAGACCCCCCAAGAGCAATTCCTTCCTCCTTTTTTTCTCCTCCCAACCCCACGTTCTTCCCTCCACCGTAAGGTTTGGTCTTGCCGGAACGCTGGGATTCTGAAGGCAAGAGCTCGGCCGGTCCGGACAAAGGGCAGAGAAACGGCCACACGGATCTTTCTGACTTCTGGGTCCTCATCTGTGGCAGTGACCCGCCTTTGGAACAAAGAACACTGGAAACGGATTTTTACACACACCAGGGAAAAAAACAGAGAGACCTCGACTTTGGGTTCCACTGCTCCCAGGGGCACAGAGACCACGGGTGCTTCCGCTTCGGGCCCCGTCGGGCCGGGGCCGGACTCGTGCCTCCCCGGGAACGTGGGACGCGGCTCCTCCGATACCGTCTGTGTGCATGGGCACGGGAGGCGGGGGAAGGGGACCCCCAAACACTACAGCAGAGATGGGCTGCTCTGGCCTGACCCAGTCGGGGGCTCCCGCCCCTTTCCCTGGCAGGAAGCACCCAGGTACCAGCCCCTCTGGCTGCGGCTCCTCACGCCACCTTTAACACTAATGGCCTGGTGCCAGCCCGTTGTGGAAGCCCGGGGCTCAGGATGTCGTGGAGCACCCCAGCCTCCTCTGGGGGGGCCCCGGGCACACCGGCCCTTGTAAAAAGTCCCTGTCCCAGCCCCCTGCTGGGCCCCCCCAGCGGCCTCCTGCACCCCTTCTTCCCCAGCAGCATGGGTGCGCAGGCAGGGGGTGGGGCAGCCGCCAGGGCCGCATGTTGTCTTTGCACTTTAGGAAGCCAGGATCTGTGGCACGGGGCGGGCAGGGTGGGCTGGGGGGTCAGCTGCTGCAGTAACAGCCCACCCATGGCACACGGTGCTCGAGTCCTGTAGCCTTATTCCTCAAGAAAACGGATGCGTCAGATGGGCAGGGCATTGTCGGCATGGGGGGGGGCTTTGTCTTGGGGCACTTAGTGGGGGGGGTTGCTGCTTTGGCCCCTCCCCCCATCACTCTTCCGAGTGGGGGGAGGGGCCTGCTATCTCCAGTCTGTGTTCTCTCTGTGCCTTCATCCACTGCTCTGGCACCTTCGGCCATGGGGGGCCGGGTCCTCTCTGAGCTTTGAGGAAGCGTAGCGGGGGAGGGGGGGTGGCACGCCCCCAGGAAGAGGTGCTGGAAGCCTGGGGCCTTCCCCTCCCCCAGGACCCCACAGATGTAGATTTCCATCGGACCCCCTGAGCTTCCCCGTGACCTTGGGGGACGAGGTTGCGTCATGTTATCACGCGTCCCCGTCCCTCACCCTTCCTCATGCAGAGCCACTGAGATTGAAGGAGAGATCCATTCCCAACTTCTCTGAAGCGAGAGGAGCTGGGGGCGAGAAGGGAAGGTCAGAAAGCTTCCCTCCCCGCCCCTCAGACTCCGGACCTCCCCTCCGACTGCATGCCCAGGCTCCAGCATTCAGAAATAACCCAAACGGAACCAATCCGAGTGCACGGGGGGCTGAGCCTTCTTAGAACTAAGATCCATTTGCTCCAGCACGTGGGAGTAGCTTTGGAGAACTGTGCAGAGACAGGCCAGGCTTGGGGTTTCCCTCCCACCGGGGAAGCCGTGGGATTGGGGGATGGAGGCGAGCTCCCTGGGGCCCCTGCCGTCCCCGCCAGGCCCGCTTCGAGTGCGTTATGATTACAAAATGTAACTCTCCCCCCCACCCTTCCATGGCCAGGCAGACCGTGCCCAGCATCCTTGTCCCCGTTTTACAAATAAGGAAATAAGAAGCCTTGGAGGAATTAAGGGACTTTCCCATGATCCACCAACTTCCTGCTGAGAGATCCAGGCCTAGAACGCCGGTCTGACTCGGTGCTTTGTTTTCACTCCCTCGAATCGTAGATGATTAGAGCTGGAAGGTACCTTAGAGACTGTCTCTCCTTTACAAATAGGGAAACTGAGGCCCCTGAGCTTGCAGGGCTTGCCCAACTCCTGCATGTATGGCACCTAACGTCCAGCAGTGGATTCACCCCCCAACACACACACATACACCCCCCACCCCAGGAAAGCTGGGCTTGGTCACTTTGCTCTTATCACGTGTTGGCATGGTTCTTAATTAGGCTGGTCTGTCCACTTTCCCCTTCCCTCAGATTTGGGGTTCTGTCCCCCAGGCCCCTGCTGCCTATCTCCAGAGTTCCCAGAGAGGGAGACGATGTCATCTGGGGGAACGCAGGATCAAGAGCTAAAAGGGGCCTTGGAGGCGGTTGAGCCCAAGCTCCTGATGGGGTCCATGAGGGTTCTAGGGCGGGGGGGTGGGGGGAGAAGATTCCTCAGCATCTGTGAGCTTTTCCTCCCTCTTAGGTTCTTTAAACGGGAGACAGTGTAGAGATGGGCCCTCCCCCGGACGTAATCCCAGAATACTCCTTAAAATCCTGTCCCAAAAGATTGCCTGTGGGATCGGGTGAGAAGGATGCAGGTGGGAGGAAATGGTGTTGCGCATCCTGGTGATTGGGGGCCTTCCCTTCTGGTGCTTCTTACCATTCTTTTCGTCCTCACTCCCCTCTTAGTCACATCCGTGCTCCCTGTAGCCCAAAGGTCCCAGGTGTGATCACTGCCTCCCCGGGTCCATGCCCTCTTGCCACCTGCCCCCCTCATATTGAGCAGAGATGTTTCCCATTCAGTGTAGTCAAGACGGCCTAAGTTATTGTTTTCCGTAAAGAAAAGATTTTCAAAACTTCCCTGTGTACATTTAAAAAAACAAAAACAAACAAACAAAAAAAAAAACCACCCCTGTCTCAAGATTGTATGGGAATAAAACTTGTTTGAACCTTTGGAATAGTGCTGCCGCCGACTTATTTTTCTGGTACTAGTATTTTTCACATGTTAAATGATCTTTATATGTGTCGAATTAACACATTTTGAGTTTTCACAAGAAAACAAGCATACTAAATGGTATTAAAATGTGTTAGTCCAGCCGTGTGCCCAGATTCAGTGTCTCAGCAAACATGGAGAACTGTATGTAAAGAAAAGTATCCTGGTTATTTCTTTGTATTGTTAGGGACGTAACCCAGTACAACCCTTAGTTAGTGGTGTTAGGAATGTTTGCTGCTCCCTACCCCCAAAGAAATTTTTTACACCATGTTTTTTTCAGACCTAAAAAGCAGTCCGTGCATGGTCAGCTATAAATGCTCTGCGACAGACATCTCCAGCTGAGGTAATTTCTTTTTTTTTTCCAGTTCTGGTTTTTTGTTTTGTTTTGAAATCATGTATTTGCTACAAAGTATTGTACTTGTCTCAATGGGAATGGTGTAAAAACTGAACAGGCCTTATGTGACATGTATCATAGTTAATAAATGAATCTTGTAAAAAATTAAACCAGAAAAAGAGAAAGTTGCAAGCTGCCTGGGGGGGTCTCACCCATCTCCTCTCTCCTCTCCCGCCCCCCTGGAGCCCAGTGACCGAAGGACCTTTCTGTTTGGGTGATTTCTTACCAATGTCACTCGATTTCAGGGGCTGGGGTTGGGGTTCTGTGGATGTGTACCCATACACATCAGAAATACTCCATGCTCTCCATCGATTTTGGGGATGCACCCACGGTGCTGGGATCCCCAAATCAGTCCCAGGGAGAGAAGCTGGCAAGGTGGATCCTTTGGGCGCCTGTGAGAGAGCATTTGCACTGTGCTGCCTGCCTACAGAGTGGCGAGCAAGCATTTCGGGTGCGGGGAGACTGCCTGCCCCGTGCTGGGGATACAGAGAATGGCTCTCGAGGGTTCCCAGTCTGGTGGGGAAGACGTGTGAATTAAGTGAAGGCAAGCGAGAGACGGGGTCCGTTGGAAACGACCAAGGCAAGAGATCACCAATGTGGCCACCTAGTTCCAGACCCTACTAGTTGTTCCAAAATCACCTGCAACCTTCTTCCCCGGGCAGCACTTCCAAAGACTCGCCTCAATAGGCTGTCAGAGGCTCCCTCCTTCATGAGGAAGGAGGAGGATGGTCTGTCTCCATCCAAAAACAAGATCCTGTTGCTGGCCAAGGGGAAGAGATGCAGCATTCACACCCCTTCATCCTGTCCTTCCATCGGCCCCTTTGCCCCTTCTGCCTGAACCAGAGCAGTTAAAGGTCTCCCCATGGGAATCAGGCTGATCAGCCCTGGAACCAACTGGTGTTCTGTTCTAAACATAAAAAATTTGGTTGCCTTTCTCCACACCCCCAGTATTGTTGTTCCCCCTTCCCACCCACTTCTGCAACAATATCAAGCTGAACCCCCCATCTTTGCCCATGATATCCCCCAAACCTGAGCTTTGACTCCCTAACTTGCTGAGCTCAGGTGTCCCCTCTTGGGAGGACTTCCCTGGCCCCATACTAATTCATTTGTGTATAACTTGCTTCTCTGCCCCACCTTCTAAATAAAGGTTCCTGAGATGTCCCAGATGCTTCTCTGGGACAGGCCAAAATAATTTCACTTAGATTCACTGTTCGATTTTGCTTAAGCCTGGCCCAATTTTGAAAAATGGTAATATTTTGAAGCTTAATTGCATTACTATGAGTATCCCTTCCATTGGTCCAGTTCTTCTATAATAGCTCTTCAGCAAGGGTGAGCTGCAAAGACCCAGGAGACCTGGGAGACCGGGGAGGATTTATTTATATTTCTTCCCTGGCTTGGAAGAGAAGCAGCGAATTAGAGATCTGGACTAGGGTGGGGGATTTCCCCATAGTGGGAGTTTCTCATGAGTTCTCCAGAGAGCAAAAGAGAAATGAAAGTTTCCCCCGGACACAAGAAGCAGTGTCTGATGTCTTGATTAAAGACATCAGGGATTAAAAAATGACATTAGCCCTGTGCTCAGGGAACTTAAATTCAGAGAGTGGGGTAGAGAACCAAGTTATATTAACACAGTGGGGTAGAGAACCAAGTTATACACAAATGAACTTGTGCAAAATCTATGAAAAGCAATTTTGAGGAAAGCACCAATAATTGGGGGTCAGGAAAGTCCTCCCAAGAGATGGCACCTGAGCTCAGCAAGTTAGGGATTCAAGGAAGTTTTCGGTCTTGGGGATAGCATGGGCAGACAAGGGAGAGGAAAGATCTTGTGCTCAGATGACCGAGAGTGATTGGGGAGCCAGGTGACAAGACTGAAGACCAAGCGAGTTTGCTATGCTACAAAAATAACCTTGGGGGAAGAGAGGAGGTGCCCAGCCTCTACTTCCCTACTCTGTCTGCCCTGGCCCGTGTCCTCTCAAAGGTCCTTCAGACCATGGGGCATTCTCCTGGGATTTATCTGACCCTTTGTCGGCACTGAATTTATCATTCTCTCCCCAGGTGACTGGTCAGCCCACCTTTATCTCAGTGGTGCAACAATTCCTAATTTGTAGCATGTAGAAGTCTGCTGTGTTCTTACTCTTTTCCTCCAGTTCCATCTGGGTTACCTGGAACTCGAATTCCCTGACAAAGGTGGTCTTTCCTGGGGGTTATTGTGATTGGCTCATCAAATACATCACCTCCTTTGGTCCTCACCACAACCCTGGGAAGTCCCTGACCAAAAATAGCTCACTCCTTGCTCCCCCCATAGTGGTGTCCAGTAGGTCTCAGGGGGTGGCTACCAACACAAAGAGGTAACTGGACGGAACTGCATCAGCAGAAATGCAGAAATAGAAATCAGATTGAAAATCTGTCACTAAATGCTAATAATAATATATAACAATTAATAAATAGTAATAATGTATATAATTAGTAATATATAAAAATCATATATAACAATATTGTTATGTAACAATATGTAACAATAATAATCTCTGACATTAATGCTAATAATATGTACTATAATAACAAAATATATGTTACATAATGATATAATATACATAATAAAATGTACAACAATATAGTAATATACTAATAACATGATACTATAATAACAAAATAATAATCATCTCTGACAGTCTAAATGCTAATAGAGATCCAATGGGGCTGAGGAGGAATGATGGCAGCTGGGCCTTCCAGCTCCAGAAAGGAGCCTTGGCTGCCTGCAGTCTTGTTTCTAACCACAGGGTGGCAGGGCCGTTCCATTGTCCAGCATCTCCTGTTTGGGGAGAACAGAGACATGGAGCACCATCCCCACCCAAAGAGAAAGTGGGATAGAGCAAAGCCCAGAAAGAGAGATTGGAGGGCCGACCATATGAGGAAATCTCTCATGAAAAGTCAGAAGTGATTCTTCTCATTAAGACAAACTTTGTATTCTTGATCCCATCCTCTCCTATCTCCAACAAATTACCTCCACAATTATTCTCTCCTTTCCTCCTCTCTCTTTCTTTTGCTCCCTTTCCTCCTTCCTCTCCCCAGCCTTTTCTCCACATCCCTTAGCCTCCTTCCTTCTCTTACTGTCTATAAAAACAACCAAGTCTCCCCTGTTTTTAAAGCAAAAACAAAACCCTCACTTGCTCCTATCACCGGCTCAAGCTATCCATCATCCTCTATTTCTTCTGTAAAGCTGTCTCCTCTCAGAGCCTCCCGTTACTCTTCTCCTTCACTTCTCAATCCTTCACAGAGCTGATTTCAGATCTTGTCACTCAACTGATGCTTTTCTCTCCAAGCCTACATCATCCCTTTGGAGCCGGAAGGGACCTTAAGAAGCCAACTTAACCCAGCCTTCTCAATAAAATTTTATATTGTTTCATTTTTTCTGGTTATACATGTACATTAATTTTAATACACATTCCTTTATGAATCAAGTTGGGAGAGAAAAATCAGAACTAAAGGGAAAAAAATGAAGGGGGGGAAGTAGGAGAAAAAGAAAAAGCAAGTGAGCATAGTATGTGTTGAGTTACCTTCTGTCTCCACAGCCCTCTCACTTTAGAAATGAATAAACAAGAAGCAGTTAGGTGGCGGAGTGGATGGAACATCAGCCCTGAAGTCAGGAGGACCGGAGTTCAAATTTGACCTCAGACACTTAGCACTTCCTAGCTGTGTGGCCCTGGGCAAGTCACTTAACCCCAATTGCCTCAGCAAAAAAAAAAAAAAAGAAAAAGAAATGAACCAACAAGACTCATGACTTGTTTAGTCACATAGCTGGTGAGTATCAGAGACAGAATTTGAACACAGGGTCTCCCTGCTTCCAAGCCCCCTATATTGCTAGGCCAAAGCTCAGCCTTTCATCACCTCTTAACGGCGTGTCTTCCTCAAGTCCTTTCCAAGCCCTATTTCCCAGTTACTCCTAAAGAGGCTTCAACCAGGCCATCCCCCTACTTAAGATGCTTAGAATGTCTCCCTGTTGCCTCTAGAATTCGATATAAAAGCTTGCAAGATAGAATTCAATATAAAAGCTTACAAGACATGGCTCCCCTTTGTGCACTCGAAATTCTGACAAAATCGATCTGTTTGCTGTCCTTCCCATATACTATTCCATCACTCACCTCCAGGTAAATGTCTAGGAGGTTTTCTCTCCTCCCCTCGGCCTTTTAAAATCCATCGCTTCCTTCTCTTTCATTCACTTGTACACAACAGCTCTTCAAATTTCCAAAAGCAGGAATTTCCTCTCTTGGCTTATGTACCCCCCTGCCCTATGTTCCTTCGTTTTTTCCTTAAATAAAATGGTTTTGAAGCTCCTCCCCTTCCTGGTCAACTTTTCCCTTCAGCATTGACAAGCTCATAGAATTACAATGGGCAGTTTTGATGACACAATAGACAAGATGAGATTTGGATAAATTAGTTCAAATTGAACACTAGTTGTGCAAGACACTCCAGTTTCCTCTGTAGAAAGAAGATAATAATAGCTAGCCCCTACCTCACAGGGTGGTTGTGACTGAATGAGAAAGCATATTTAAAGAATTATTATCATCATTACTATCGGAAAGCCTCTTGGAGGTCCAACGGCCTGCCCAGAATCCACAGAACCCCAAGAGAGCCATGTCCTCTGACTCCAAACAGTGCTCTTGCTCTCATGGGCTTCCCAAATCCAAAATGAATCCTTCTAATGGTCTCAGCAGGACAATCGCATGACTCCTTCTGGATGCTAGGAAGCCCGCCATTCAGAGAAATCATGAGCCCCTTCCAATTTGAGAACATCAGTGATCTCTGTGGGTCAGTCTGAGACTTCCCGTGCAGAGAAGACCCAGCTGAAAAATCAGAGGGAGATCACAATCAGGTCTCCCTTTCCTTGGAAACGGGCCATGTAATCCTCACCAACAACCACCAGGGGGTGGCCCAGCACCATGCTCTTGACGGGAGGTCATCCATCCAAGAATCGCCTGCTGTTCCTATTCCTGGAGCCTCACCAACACCACCCAAAAGCTTGTGTCTCAGCCTTGAGAGCGACCATCAGTGTAGGTACCATCCAACAGGGAGCCAGCCATTCTTTTCTTGAAGGGCACCAGATAAACTGCAAACCTTGGGGTCAAGAAGACCCAAGTTGAAATTCAACCCATGTCATTTACTAGCTTGATGACCTTGGGTAAGACCCATGATCTAAGTTAATTCTCAATTTCCTCATCTGAAAAATGAGAAGGTTGGACCTTTCAGGTCCCTTTTGGTTCAAAATCAATGATCCTGTACCCTCTTGAGGTCATCCCTCGCACTCATGGACAGGTCCTACCGTTGGAGAGATTCTCCTGACATTCATCCTATCTCTTGGCGATTTCCTCCAGTGACTCCTGGTTCTACTTTCGGGGCTAGAAAGGACTAGTTGGATCCCTTTCCCATGTGATTGGTATCCTCTACTCCTAGTGCAGTGATGCTAAATAAATGTTTATTGACTGACCTGAGATCTCATCCATTGGGACATGCCCTTCAGGGATGCAATTTGAAGCAAGCCTTTCCCGTACAATTCTCGCTCATATCCTCCTCGGGGTATCCAGGGCCTACCCAGACATCTCTTAATAATGAAAGGAAGCCAGTGGAGCTCCTGTTATTAATTTTTATGTTTGGCAGCTTCCTCATTCCCACCATGTGCCTCTCTATGCATTAAGTTCATTTTTAATCCTTCAGAATTCTGTTGTGTTCTAGGTCTTACAGCTAGAGAGTCGATCAGTTATTCAATCAACAAGCACTTATTAAGCACTTAATATGGACCGGGCATTGTGTAAAGTGCTGGGTATATATGGGCAAAAACAGATTCTCAACCCAAAAAAGGAACTCACTTTCAAGAAAGAGAGTATGCAAATTGATGCAGGAGTTGAAAGATAGCCACAGACATTGAATGGAGGACATAGTCAGACCCACACTACAGGTAAGGATAGAGGAAAACTCATCTTCCCAAGTTCAAATCTCAGACATTTACTAATTGGATGACCCTGGGCATGTCACTTAATGCTGCTTGCCTCAGTTTTCTCATCTGTAAAATGAGCTGGAGAAGGAAAATGCAAACCACTCCACTGTCTCTGCCAAATAGTGTCATAGAAGGTTGGACACAACTGAAAAATGACTCAACAACAAAAAAAAAACCCCAGGAAATTAATGGTGGTGACTTTAGAAAGAGCGATTTGACCACTGCTTGAATTGGAACAGGGAGAGAGAAGGCAGGAGGACCAGCTAGCAGGCTCTTGGAATAGTCTGGGTATGAGAGAATGAGGAATTGAATGAGGGAAAAAACACGTATCTGAGATATGCTGCAGAGGTGAAATCAGCAGGTCTTGAATGTGGATGGTGAGGGGGAGAGATGGTGAGATGTCCAGGATGACTCTGAGGGACTGGGAGGAGGATAGTGTTACTCTCACTCATAAGAAGGTAATCACGAAGAGGGGAGAGCTTGAAGGAAAGTTCTGTTTTGGATGTGTTGAGATTGAAATGTGTATAAGAAGCTATCCGGTTCTGAATGTTCAGAAGACAACTGGAGATTCTAGATTGGAGGCCAAGAGAGAATGTAAGAGCACCGAGCAAGATAGTGTAGAAGCAAAGATGGCCCATGGTTCATGGGTGTGACCTGGAGGCTAAGAAGCAATCAGATGGGAGGAACAGAACCAGGAGAGAAGGGGTCATAAAAATCTATAGAGGGAACAGTATCCAGGAGGAGAAGGTGACTGAGAGTGTTAAAGCTGCAGAGTCCAGGGAGGAGCAGGATTGAGGGCAATAAAGAGCAAAGCCATTGGATTCGGCAATTGGATCTTTGGTGACTTTGGGAAGAGCAGCTTCTTTGAATGATGAAGTGTGAAGGCAGATTGCAGAGAGTTAGAACCAGGGGAGGGGAGAGGAAGTGGGGTCAGCCAATTGGTATAGACATCTTTCTCAAGGAGAAATTAAAGGCAAGATTTCTCAAGAAGAAATTAAAGGCAAGATTCAAGAGAGAGGATGACAAAGGGGAGAAGATATAGCAATTCTGGCACAAAACTGATATTAAAAAGTTAGAGAAGTGTGAAGATATTAAAAGAGCTTTATAATTTTCTATTCAATATCTGCTCTAGCCCGCTGTCCATTTGTATTGTCTGTCTCACACGTGTTCTGCTGATGAACACTAGGCTGTTCATTCAACATCACAATCTGGGCAGTAGATATGGAGTGTCCACACTTGAATTTTAACATCACGAGCCCAGATTGCTTTATTATAGGGTAGACTGAAATGTCCCTACCCTAAAAAAGAACAAAGATTATCTCCAAAAAGCTGGATTGGCCCAAGCTAGCTTACACAAAGGTGGCCCGTCCTGGAGATAACACAATTGTAAGGGTGACGGGCAATCTATTCAAAAGGTATTGTAAAGATGCCAAAAGCATGGGGGGAAATTAGGCTAATCAATACTGAAAGAAGGTAACTGAGAGAAATTAATAACTACCGACCTATAAACCTACTTTCCTACAGATAGGGAAATTTTCATGAGGATTATCAAGAAAGGGCATCCTTTGTCAGTTCCAATGATCTTGTGATGAAGAGAGCCATCCACACCCAGAGATAGGTCTATGGGAGCTGAATGTAGAACACCACATAATTCTCATTCTTTTTTGTTGTTGTTCATTTGCATTTTGTTTTCTTACTCATTTACTTTCTTTTTTTGATCTAATTTCTCTTGTGCAGCAAGAGAATTGTATAAATATGTTTACACATATTGGATTTAACATATATTTTAACATGTATAACATATGTTGGATTGCTTATCATCTAGAAGAAAGGGGGGGGGAGGAGGAGAAAATCTGAAACACAAGGCAATGCAAGGGTCAATGTTGTCAAATTATCCATGCATATGTTTTGAAAATAAAAAGCTTTATTTAAAAAAAGGGGGAAAAAAGAATTGCAAAAAAAAAGATATCTTTTTTTTGTTAATACTTTTTATTTGCAAAACATATGTATGGGTAATTCCTAAACATTAACCCTTACAAAGCTTTCTGTTACAAATTTTTAGCCCCTACTCCCCACCCCTCCCCTAGATGGCAGGATATCCACTACATGATAATTATGTTAGAATACTTAAGAAATCGAATATATGTATGGTTATTGCATCATTTTTTATGCAGGAGAAATCATATCTACAAGAAAGAATAATCTGATAAAGGAAATACAATGCAAGCAAACCTCAATAGAGAACATGAAAATGTTATGTTGTGGTCCACATTTCACATCCCTCTCTCTGTGTGTATATGGCTCTCTTCACCGAACAATTGGAACTGGTTTGAAGCATTTCATTGTTGAAGAGAGTTATGTCCCTTAGAACTGATCCTCATATAGTATTGTTGTTGCCGTGAATAATGATCTCCTGGTTCTGCTCACTTCACTGAGCATTAGTTCATGCAAGTCTCTCCAGGCCTCTCTGAAATCGTCCTGCTGGTAGTTTCTTACAGAACAATAATATTCCATAACATTCATATACCATAATTTATTCAGCCACTCTCCAATTGATGGGCATCCATTCAGTTTCCAGTTTCTAGCCACCACAAAAAGAGCTGCCACAAACATTCTTGCACATGTGGGGCCCTTTCCTTCTCTTATGATTTCTTTGGGATATAAGCCCAATAGAAACACTGCTTGGTCAAAGGGTATGCATAGTTTGATAACTTTTTGAGCATAGCTCCAAATTGCTCTCCAGAATGGCTGGATCCGTTCACAGGTCCACCAACAATGCATCAGTGTCCCAGTCTTCCCACATCCCCTCCAACATTCATCGTTATCTTTTCCTTTCATTTTAGCCAATCTGACAGGTGTGTAGTGGTACCTCAGAGTTGTCTTAATTTGCATTTCTCTGATCAATAGTGATTTAGAACACCTTTTCATATGATTATAAATAGTTTTAATTTCCTCATCTGAAAATTGTCTGTTCATATCCTTTGACCATTTATCAATTGGAGAATGGCTTGAATTCTTATAAATATGAGACAATTCTCTATATATCTTAGAGATGAGACCTTTATCAGAACCCTTAAATGTAAAGATGATTTCCCAATTTGATGCTTACCTCCTAATCTTGTCTGCATTAGTTTTGTTTGTGCAGAAACTTTTTAACTTAATATAATCAAAATTATCTATCTGATGTTCAATTAAGAGTTCCAGATATTCTTTGGACATAAATTTATTCCATCTCCACAGGTCTGAGAGGTAAACTATCCTATGTTCCTCTAATTTGGTTATAATATCACTCTTTATATCTAGATCATGAACCCATTCAGATCTTATCTTGGTGTGCGGTGTTAGGTGTGGGTCCAGCCTTAATTTCTTCCACACTAGTTTCCAATTTTCCCAGCAGTTTTTGCCGAATAGTGAGTACTTATCCCAAAAGCTGGGGTCCTTGGGTTTATCAAACACTAAATTGCTAACATTATTACCTAGCTTGTCCTGCTATCCTATCCTATGCCACTGATCGACTGCTCTATTTCTCAGCTAGTACCAAATGGTTTTGATGACCGCTGCTTTATAATATAGTTTTAGATCTGGTACAGCAAGGCCACCTTCATCTGTCTTAAAAAAAAGATATCCTTGATGAAGGTCTGAGTAAACAGTGATCTTCCACAGAGTACCACATTTTTATCATCATGAAATATTAACTAAAAGATGTAGAAAATTACTGCTTGATTAAAAATACCCATTTTATTTGGTAAAATATCACATATGCTATGTGCTCTCACCCAACAAGATATCTCACGTCACAAATCAAAATTATTCAAGATTTCTTGAAAGACCTAACAAGGAGAACCTTGGTGGTTGACCCTTTGGTCGTATACATTATGCAAGACATAAAATAGGAGATGTAGGACAATCCAGTGGTTTTCAAAGTGTGGTCCAGAGAATCCTGGATGTCTCTTAAAACCCTTTTAGAAAGTCTACAAATTTAAATTTAGCTTTTATTTCTAATATTGTAAATATCTATCAATATAATCCATATAAACAAAAACTCTTTGGAAAGGTCCTCAGTAATTTTTAATAGTATGAAAAGACACTAAGAATTAAATTTTAGGAACCACTGAGAATCCAAAGGGAGGAGAGATTTTCTACAGCTGCTAAATTCCTCTGGGCTATCCTGTTTGCGGATGACATCCCATTGGTTTCATGGATCCTTAAACACCATAGAGACTCCTGGAAGAGATCGATCTGTAATCACTCAAAAGAATTTAGCCTCCCTATGCACAAAGGAAGGAGATGGAGAATGGCTATTCCATAAGAAAGGCATTTGAAGACAGCTATCATGTCCCCATTGAGTCTTCATTTCTCTGTGTTAAACATCCCTAGTTCCTTAATATGATCGTTGCATGGCACCATCTCAAGGCCCTTCATTTTACCTGGTTACCAGAGACAGCATAGTATATTAACTGGATTTCTAATCAGGAATACCCAATTTCAAAATCTTAGTGACACTTAACCAGCTTATACTCTGGGTAAGTCATTTAACATCTCTGAGATTCAATTTCTTCATTTGTAAAATCAGGGTAATAAGATTATCATGACATATGTATATATATTATATATATATGTATATATATATGAACTTTGCAAACCTCAAAATGCTATATAAATGCCATGTCATTACTACTTTTTCCTTCTTTTTTTCCTGAGGCAATTGGGGTTAAGTGACTTGTTCAGGGTCACACAGCTAGTAAGTGTTAAGTGTCTAAGGCCATATTTGAACTCAGGTCCTCCTGTCTTCAGGGCCAGTGCTGTATCCACTATGCCATCTAGCTGCCCCATGATCATTATTTTTGAGCCCATCAATGACACCCTTCCCCACACCTTCCCCTGTGCTCTCTGAAATACTTGTTCCATAAGTAACAAACTTTCTTCTACCCAAAATCTTTTCCTTTTCTGCTCTTTACATTTTCTGGCTCTCACTAAGATCTGGATCCCCTTTAATGACCTAATCTTCTTGGCCACCATTTCCAGAACTGGTTATATTCATTCTCCCTGACTTACTGGTAAAGACCAAGCTGTTGAAATACACTCGTTGCTCCCCATTTCCAATTCATTCCTCTACAACTATCACTCAGTAACTTCTCCTCCTTTGAAGTTCACTCACTTTGAAGATCACCCAATCAAAATTCTAATAGATGGTGTCTATAGATCTCCAGAATGTCCCCCTTCTTTCCTCAATGAGATCAGTCCCAGGCTCACAGTTTTTCTCTCCTCCTCAACCCCTGCCCTCATACTAGAGAACTGATTTTTTAATTTTCTTATATTTCCCCAAATATATGTAAAAATAATTTTAGCATTTAAAAAAAATTCTGTTACAAATTCCCTCCCTCCACATGTTTCCCTCATTGAGCAATTTGATATAGATTATACATGTGCAGTCATGCAAAACATTTCCACATTAGCCCTGTTGCAAGAGAAAACACAGGTTTAAAAAACAATAAAAAAAATTAAGTTTAAAAAATATGCTTTGATCTGCACTCAGACTTCAACTGTTCTTTCTTGGAGATAGATAGCATTAGGACCTTCAGAACTGTCTTGATCATTGTGTTTCTTTTTTATTTTATTTTATTTATTTAATATTTGTTCCCAGTTACATTTGAAGAAATTTTTACATTTGTTTTTAAACTTTTGAATTCCAGATTCCCTCCTTTAGTCCCACTGCTAGCCCCCATCACATGTGATACCAAGATAAGGACAAAATGGATTCATGATTTAGACATAAAAAGTGATATTATAAGCAAATTAGAAAAACATGGGATAGTTTACCTCTCATATCTGTGGAGAAGGAAGGAATTTGTGTCAAGAAGAATTGGAACTCATCATTGAACACCAAATAAATAATTTTGGTTATATTAAATTAAAAAGGTTTTGTACAAACAAAACTAATGCAGACAAGATCAGAAAAGAAGCAATAGATTAGGAAAACATTTTTACATTTAAGGGTGCTGATAAAGGCCTCATTTCTAAAATACATAGAGAACTGACTCAAATTTATAAGAATTCAAGCCATTTGCCAGTTGATAAATAGTCAAAGGATAGGAACAGACAATTTTCAGATGAAGAAATTAAAACCATTTCTAATCATATGAAAAGGTGCTCTAAATCACTATTGATCAGAGAAATGCACATTAACACAACTCTGAGATAGCACTACACACCTCTCAGATTGGCTAAGATGACAGGAAAAGATAATGACGAATGTTGGAGGAAATGTGGGAAAACTGGGACACTGATACATTGTTGGTGGAACTGTGAATGGATCTTGGAGGACAATTTGGAGTTATGCTCAAAGAGTTATCATACTGTGCATACCCTTTGACCCAGCAGTGTTTCTACTGGGCCTATATCCCAAAGAGATCTTAGAGGAGGGAAAGGGACCCACATGTGCAAGAATGTTTGTGGCAGCCCTTTTTGTAGTGGCTAGAAACTGGAAACTGAAGGGATGCCCATCAATTGGAGAGTGGCTGAATAAATTATGGTATATGAATGTTATGGAATATTATTGTTCTGTAAGAAACGACCAGCAGGACGATTTCAGAGAGGCCTGGAGAGACTTGCATGAACTAATGCTCAGTGAAGTGAGCAGAACCAAGAGACCATTATTCACGGCAACAACAATACTATATGAGGATCAGTTCTGATGGACGTGGCTCTCGGCAACAAAGAATTGTCTCAAACCAGTTCCAATTGTTCGGTGAAGAGAGCCATATACACCCAGAGAGAGGGATGTGAAATGTGGACCACAACATAACATTTCCATGTTCTCTATTGAGGTTTGCTTGCATTGTATTTCCTTTCTCTGATTTTTTTTTTTTGGAACTGTGAATGGATCCAACCATTCCGGAGAGCAATTTGGAGCTATGCTCAAAAAGTTATCAAACTGTGCATACCCTTTGACCCAGAAGTGTTTCTATTGGGCTTATATCCCAAAAGGATCTAAAGGAGGAAAAGAGACCCACATGTGCAAAAATGTTTGTGGCAGCCTTTTTGTAGTGGCTAGAAACTGGAAACTGAATGGATGTCCATCATTTGGAGAATGGCTGAATAAGTTATGGTATATGAAGGTTATGGAATATTATTTTCCTATAAGAAATGACCAGCAAGATGATTTCAGAGAGGCTGGAGAGGCTTACATGAACGGATGATGCTAAAATGAAATGAGCAGAACCAGGAAATCATCATAGTACCAACAACATTTTATGATGATCAATTCTGATGGACATGGCTCTTTCCAACAATGAGATGATTGAGGTCAGTTCCAATGATCTTGTGATGAAGATCTCACCCAGAGAGAGGACTGTGGGAACTGAGTGTGGATCACAATATAACATTCTCACTCTTTTTGTTGTTGTTCGCTTGCATTTTGTTTTCTTACTCATTTACTTTCCTTTTTTGTCTGATTTTTCTTGTGCAACAAGAGAATTATATAACTATGTTTACACATATTGGATTTAACATATATTTTAACATTTATTACATATATTGGATTGCTTGCCATCTAGGGGAGGAGGTATGAGGGAAGGAGGGGAAAATTTGGAATACAAGGTTTCACAAAAGGGTCAATGTTGAAAATTATCTGTGCACATATCTTGAAAATAAAAGGCTTTTAAAAAAAAGAAACCACATGTGAAATTATGCAAAACATTTCCCTAAACATTTCATGCTGTGAAAGAAAACATAAATCTCCCACCCTAAAAAAAAACCTCAAGAAAAATAAAGCAAGAGAGAGACACAGAGATAGAGAGAGACACACACACACAGAGACAGAGAGACAAAGAGAGGGAATGGAAATGTTTCAGTCTGTATTCTGTGGGTGTGGGTAGGATTTTTCATCATAAGTCCTTCAGAGTAGTCTTGGATCATTGTACTGTTGAGAATAGCAAAGTCCTTTACAATGACCATTGTATTTCTGAGAATAATTAAACCATCAGACAATATTGCTGTTACTACGTCCAGTGTTCTGGTTCTGCTCACTTTACTTTGCATCAGTTCATGTAGACCTTTCTAGGTTTTTTTCTGAAATCATCCTTCTCTTAATTCTTATGATTCCATCATAATAATATACTAAAACTTGTTCAATCATTCTCTAGTAAATGGGCATCTCCTCTATTTCCAGTTCTTTTTCACCACACCCCCCTCCATAAAGAGAAATTGCTATAAAATGTTATAGATTAAGTCCTTTTCCCTTTTCTTTGATCTCTGGGATACAGACATCAGGGGATTTCAACTATATATTGCTATTGCTGTCCTGACTTCACATCTCAGCTTACTCACTTCACATGACCTACTTCTCCACCCCACCTCCCTTATACCCCTAGATTTTGCCATCACCCACAAATGCCCAACATATCCTATTTCATGAACTCTGAAATTCACTCCCCTTCTCCCTTTGCTTCTCAGCACTGAACCCTGTTCTTTGTCCTCCCCGTAACCTACAGTCTCTTGACCCCTCATTCCTTTCTCTGGTCCTCACCCCTCTCTCTTTCCTATTTTGACCTCTTGATGGACCAGGTCAACTCTACATTTTCTTCTTCTCTTGAGCTCTTGGACCCCTTATCATATCACCAATCTTACCTGCTAAGCCTCAGCCTTAAACTACTGCCTCCATTCACTATTTCCATTTCTACTCACATGCTGCTGAACAAAGCTGAAAAAATTACAAAATGATGTTGACTGGATCTACACTACAAAGTCAATTGGATCCTCATAGTGGTAAATCTGCCCTCTTATTCCTCCCTAGTTGATGCTATCCCATTCTCCACAGTAACTTTTCCAAATCTTTTCATTCCTCCTCAAGCCTCCTTTCCTTCTATTCTCTTAGCTTAGAACTTTCCTCCACAGTTCGCTGAAAAAAAAATTGGGACAGCTGAGTGGTGTAGTCAATAGAACAATGAATCTAGAATCTAGTCTCAGATCCTTACTAGCTTTATAACCCTAAGCAAGTCATATGACTTCTGTTTTCCTCAGTTTATTCAACTGTAAAATGGAAATAAAAATAGCATCTACCTCCTGGGTTGTAAGATCAAAATTGCAGCTGGGTGGTGTAGTCAATAGAACAGTGAATCTAGAATCAGGAACATCTGAGTTCAAATCTAGCCTCAGATCAAATACCAAATCTTCTGTTTGGCATTCAAAGGCTGCTTCCTTGTTTCATCTATCCAGTTTTTTTTTTAATTAAAGCTTTTTTTTTCAAAACACATGCGTAGATAATTTTCTACATTCACCTTTGCAAAACCTTGTGTTCCAAACTTTTCTCCCTCTTCCCCATTTCCTTCCCCTAGGCGGCAAATAATCCAATACATGTTAAACATGTGCAATTCTTCTACACATTTCCATAATTATGCTGCACAAGAAAAAATCAGATCAAAAAGGAAAAAAAGGAGAAAAAAAACAAAATGCAAGCCAACAAGAATAAAAAAGTGAAAATACTATATTTTGAGCCACATTCAGTCCCCACAGTCCTCTCTCTGGGTGCAGATGGCTCTCTCCATCACAGTCTATTGGGATTGCCCTGAATCAGCTCATTGTTGAAAAGAGACACATCTATCAGAATTGATCATCTTATAATCTTGCTCTTGCCATGTACAATGATCTCCTGGTTCTGCTCATTTCACTTAGCATCAGTTCATGTCAGTCTCTCCAGGCCTCCTTAAAATCATCATTTTCTTATAGAACAATAATATTCCATAACATTCATATACCATAATTTATTCAGCCATTCTCCAATTGATAGGCATCCATTCACTTTCCAGTTTCTTGCCACTACAAAATTGGTTGCCACAAACATTTTTTGCACATGTGGGTCCTTTTCCTTCCTTTATGATCCAGGACTCACTAGAGACACTGCTGGATCAAAGGGTATGCACAGTTTTATAGCCCTCTGGGCATAGTTCCAAATTGCTCTCCAGGATGAATGGATCAGTTTACAATGCCACCAACAATGTATTAGTGTCCCAGTTTTCCCACATCCCCTCCAACATTCGTCATTATTTTTTCCTATTCAGTTTTCTTATACCTTATACCCCAATATGTATTCTTTGATCCAATGACACTGCTCTCTTTGCCTTTCCTCAGACAAGGCATTCCAAGCCCTGGCTCCTGGCATTTCCACAGAGTCACTGTCCCCCATCTCCTCATCTCTGCCTCCTGACATCTCGGTCATCTTCCTTCAAGCCTCAGATCAAATCCCATGTTCCACATATAAAGAGTTCTTCCTGATCCCCCAGCTGGTAGGCCCTTCTCTCTGTTAATTATTCCCAAATTAGTCTGCAAATATACCTTATTTGTCCATAGTTATTTCCATGTTATCTTTTCCATTAGATTGTGAGTATTTTTGAAGATATCGACTTCTTTTTGCCTTTCTTTGTATCTGTATAGTGCTGAACGTAGAACTTGACACATAATAGGAACTTAATAAAAGCATTTTACTGACTGATAAGACTGTTAATTGCAGAAGGATTCATCCTATTTTTTTGTCTTCAAAGTAAAAACCAGAAGCAATGGATGAAAATTGAAGAGGAGCAAATTTTGGCTGAATGCCAGGAAAAGCTTTCTAACAATGAATGAAAGGAACTGCTTTGGAAAGTGATGGCTTTTCCTTCCTTGAAGATCTAGATCTCATTTGTCAGGTATGATACACTGCAGACTCCTTTCAGGTACAAATTGACCTGAATAATCACCGAGATCCTTTTCAACTCTCAAATTATGATTCTTCCATTTTGTAATTCAATGTGGCAGCTGATAGTGACTTGATAAGATTGTCTGGGAAAAGTACCCTGTTCCTGCCAGTAGAGAAGTGGTGGACCTCCAGTGCAGAATGAGGCAGACTCCATCAAAATAACGGTTATTGCATTGGTTTGTTTGTCTTAGCTATATTTCTTTGTCACAAGGAGACAGGATTCTCACCACTTGGGGAGTTCTATCCAATAGCGCCAGGAGCAACCCATTCATGCTTGTCTATCTTATGAAATTCTCACCCATGTCCTTCCAAATGTTTGCCATTGGGAGCCCAGCCTACATGCTGGGGACCTTATTCAAGTCCTCCTGATATCGAGGAATTATCAGTGGAGCTCTCTGGCTCGCTCTGTTGTTCTTGCCACATGGTCAGCCATCTCCTCCTCCATCTTTTACACCTGTTCTGCTTTGGAGTTCCTCCTTAGTTAGGGGTTGCAGCCTGCTGCCGCCAACCACCATGTGCCTTCCCCTTGCCCAATGTGTGAATCTCATCTTTGTTTTCTTGGAGGCCATGGCATTTCAGGTCTTACAGTCACACATCAAGAGCAGTAAAATGTCAAAAATTAACACTTAGTTTTTGCTATTTTCCAAAAGCAATCCAGCCTTCTCACCTTCTTAGTGCTGGACTCAGCTCACGGTCCACCTGTAGTCTCTGTCCCAGATGTAGTAGTAGCAGTAATAGCAGCAGCAGCGGCAGTAGTAACAGTAGCAGCAATATAAGCAACAATGGTAGTAGTAATAGTAGTAGTATTAAATGCAGCAGCAATAGTAACAGTAGCAGCAACAGCAATAATAGTGGTAATAGCAGTAATAGTAGCGGTAACTAAAGCAATAGAAATACTAGCAGCGACCATGTGGGGCTTGCTGCAGGGCCGAGTTGGGGCTGCAGCGGGCGGTAGAGGTGGAGGGGCCTGGGGCCCCAGGGGGCTCCAGCGGGGCTATTCTCCTCCAACCCCCATTGGCTCCCCTCGGGCCGGGCTGCAGCCGCTTAGGGCCACCATCCCCTTCCAGCCGCAGCCGCCGTCGCACCATCCCTGGGATGGGGGCGGCCGCGCAGCCACTGTCCCGTGTTCAGTGGCTCCAGAAAAGTCTGTATGTAGGCACCGACCACCCCGAGTCCGATGCACATTCTCCCTGGACACAATCCTTGGCTCCTACCTACTGGGCCAGTGGCCAAGAGATGCTGATGGCACCTTCACCTGCTACACCAATGACAAAGCTACCCAGACACCCCTGTCCTGGCATGAGCTGGAAGGTGAGCAAACCGGCTCCTGCGCCCACAAGCGCTCGGCCTCCTGGGGTAGCACAGACCACCAAAAAGAGATCACCAAACTGAAGCAACAGCTGCAGAGAACAAAACTTAGCCGGAATGGGAAGGAGAAGGAGCGGGCCTCCCCAATCCAAGGAGACCATGCTGTTCGAGGAGCACTGAGGGCTTCCCCTCCCGGTTTTCCCTCAGGTTCCCCAGTCCTTAGTCCCTGTCTGCACCGAAGTCTAGAGGGACTCAACTAAGAACTGGAGGAAATGTTTGTAAAGGAACAGGGTGAAAAGGAGTTGCTGAGAATCCTGGGTGTCCCTGATGGTCACCGTGCCCCTGTCCCTGCTCAGGGTGTCAACAGTGATTCCTCCCTCCTTCCCCTGGAGCCGGACAACCTTTCCCTCTCCCCTTCTTTGCCTCTGGCATCTCCCCAACCCACTGGCCAAGCCAGCCGTTTTGAACCCTCTGCAACTGAAGAACTGACACCTAACCCCAAGGAAAAGGCACCCTCGCCACCCCGTGCAGTCCTGCTTGAGGATGACAGCCCATCTCCAGTGCTGGCCTTTGCCTCATCCCCTCGGCCCAACCACAGCTATGTTTTCAAGCAGGAGCCCCCAGAGGGCTGTGAAAAACCCAGGCCTTTGAAGAAGCTCCGTCCCTCAGTCCTGCCCTGACCTTCCTGCCTTCCTGCCCTGACAAGAACAAAGTCCACTTCAACCCGACTGGCTCTGCCTCCTGTCCTGTCAGTTTGGTGAAGCCTCTCTTCCCCAGTACGAGCTTCCTTTTCCAAAACTGCCCCACAACTCCAGGGTCCCCCTGCCCTGCAACAGCACTGAGTCCTTTCTTGACCTCTCCCCGAAAGGACCCCGATGCTCCCAAAGCCTCACCGCTACCCTTTGAACCCTGGCAGCGCGCCCCACCCTCTGAGGAGGCTGCGCTTTTCCAGAGTTCTCTGGTAGTTTGAGGGGCTTTCCTCTCACCCCTTCCACCTTACCATGCAGACCAGTGCCTTTGTGGCTGGCTCCCCCTCCCCTGGATGGAGACCCCCATCCATCCTCTTTTGGCCTTTGAGCATCTTCTTTTGTCACAGCAAAATACCCCAGTCCCTATTTGTGTTGGGGACTGGCTCCTGGGAGGACGGGGAGGGGCCCACCTTCTCCCTCGAGCCCTGGCCTCTCCATCCCAAGCATGTGAGTACAGCCTCAGAGAGGACACTTGTTCCTCTCAGCAACCAAGGAAGCTGGCTTTGGCTCAGGGGAGGGGGACGAAGGGGACTCGAAAGGATCCCTTCCCTTTCCCCTGCAGAGAAGAAAAGCCCCAAGAGAAAGCTCCACTGCCCCGCTCCTTGCACCCTGTCCCTTGTGTGTTCTCCTTCTCCACGCCCTTCTCTTCCATTGAAGCAAGCCCAAAGCCGGGATCAGCCCTGCTGCAGGCAGAGAGGGGAATGGAGGGTTCCCGGTGACCTTGTCATCTCGCCTTCGCCCTGATGGAAGATTGTCGGGAGCTGGGCCCCGGCTGGCCCGCCTGCCCCTGGAGCCTGGGGGAGGACTGGGAGGGAGGGAGAGCCGGTGCCCCCCTTGGGGGGCCAGGCGTGAGGACTGAATGTACGCTGCTGCCTGCCCTCTTGCCTCTCCCAGGTTCAGGTTGGATTTGAAAAAAGCTGATTTTTCTTGTATTGATGTAGAAACTCTGTTTTCTCCCAAAGACGCTATTTTTGCAGCTGTTTGAAGTTTGTATAGTTTCCGTACCACAGAGCTTACACAGAGAAATTGAAGAGGAACGTTAATGTTGGAATTTCCTCGTCCTGTGTTTAAAGGTGGTTTTTTGTTTTTGTTTTTTTGCAGATCTTGGTGTTCATAGTCCAAATAAATAAATATTCCCAGCCAAAAAAAAAAAAAAAAAGAAATACTAGCAGCAGCAGCAATATTAGTAGTAGCATAAAATTTGGAACAGCAAGGGTGAATGCTGAAGACAATCTTTGAATATATTTTGAAAATAAAAAGCTATTATTAAAAAAAACTTCAACAAGAAAAACAAAGAAGTAGTAATAGTAGCAGCAATAACATTAGTACCATCAGCAGTAGCAGTAGTAATAGTAGCAGCAGCAGCAGTAGTAGTAGTGATAGTGATAGTAGTAATAATAATAGTAGTAACAGTGGAAGCAGCAGGAGTAGGAGTAGGAGTAGGAGTAGCAGCAGCAGCAGTAGTAATAGTAGTAGCAGCAGCAGTAGTAGTAGTGATCGTGATAATAGTAATAATAATAGTAGTAACAGTGGAAGCAGCAGGAGTAGGAGTAGGAGTAGGAGTAGCAGCAGCAGTAGAAGCAGTAGTAGTAGTAGCAGGAGGAGGAGGAGGAGGAGAAGCAGCAGCAGCAGCAGTAGTAGTAGTAGTTGTAGTAGTAGTAGCAGCAGCAGCAGCAGTAGAAGCAGTAGTAGTAGTAGCAGGAGGAGGAGGAGGAGAAGCAGCAGCAGCAGCAGTAGTAGTAGTAATAGTAGTTGTAGTTGTAGTAGTAGTAGCAGCAGCAACAGCAGTAGTAACAGTAGTAGTAGTTGTAGTTGTAGTAGCAGCAGCAGCAGCAGCAGCAAGAGCAGTAGTAACAGTAGTAGTAGTAGTAATGGTGGTGGAGGTAATTTGCATGTATCTACTGCTTCACCAAATAAGATAGATGTAAAGTATTTAGCATGATGGCTGGCATGTAACAAAGGCTACACAAATGCTAGCTCTCGTTATTATTATTATTATTAAGATTTGCAGAGTATTTGAAAATACTGCATTTGATCCCACAACAGCTCTAAGAGGTTCGTGCTATTATTCAGTTTTCACACAGGAGGAAGCTGAATCAAAGAGAGACTGGGGCTTGCTAAGGCTACTCAGCTAGTAGTTGTCTGGGGCAAGATTTAAGCTGTGGCCTTTCTGACTCCCGGCCCAGCACACTATTCATTGTGCATACTATTGGACAAGCTCTGGAGGGGGTCTCTGTTGAAATCTGGGCAGCAGATAGTCTTCTACCTGGTCCACTGTGTGGATACTCAGACCAAACTCCCCAGGGTCTCTTCCAAGAGCCTCTGCGATGTCCTGGGGCTTGATGCAAATAGGAGCACCTGGGAGACGCCCGTATCTCCAAGCAACCCCTCCTTGACCTTGCGTCGCCCTTGATCATATCATATTATAGTGATGACTCCCTTTGGAAGCATCACCTCCATGTCTTGTGTCTCACCTGATCAAGGGTTGTTTTTTCTGCTGTTTTTCTAGCACACATCTCCCCATATAAATATATTTGCTCCAGTCCAGCTGCTTTTTCCATCTTTCTTCTCTTTACCACCATGTATGCTTCCTCTATAGCACCTAAGGGACCATGGTTTGGGGGTCCAAGTGTGATGATTTTATAATTGTTGACTGAGAAAAGGTTTTTTGCAAATCTTTTCCATTTTTTCTTCTGTTTGTTCACCTCCTATTCTTATCCCCAAATGTCCTCAGGAATTTCTTGTCAGAGTTGGATATCTTGCCAAGCTCTCTTTAAGTTGATTGCCCTTCCCCAGTGGTTCTCTCTGCTTTCTGAGATGATAATTGCTCTTAATCATTGGTCATCCTTCTCCACGAAATTTTACAAATGTGTTTTGCTGACTAAGGCACTTCATAGTTTCTTTTTGTCTTCTTGCTATAGCAATTCATTGACACTGGTTTAATTTCTGGATGGAATTATTAAGAGTTGATGTCAATGTCATGTCTGTTGTCCATTTCTCATTTTTTATTTTCAATAACTTGTCTAAATGATCCAGAATTAAAATTTAATTTGTACACCATATTCTTTTTTCATTATTTCTTCTATTTTGCTTTATTTTGTTTTGCTTTGTAAATTCTGATCTTAATAAGTTGGTCAAGGGGCAGCTAGGTGGTGCAGTGGATAGAGCACCAGCCTAAAGCCAGGAGGACCTGAGTTCAAATCTGACCTCAGACACTTAATACTTCCTAGATGTGTGAGCCTGGGCCTTACCAAGGGAAAAAAAGTCAGTCAGTTACTTCACTCTACATAGACAGCTGACTCAGGGATAATGCCCATACCTATAACATATCTTTTCTTGTCAAAATATAGTCTGTGTCATCCTGAACAGTGTTACTTAGCAATAATAATAATAATTAGTAATAACAATAACTCATCATTCTGAGCACCTACACATTTTTTAAAAATATTCATTATGTAGAAGGATGACATGTCTGTATAATCTACAGATCTTTGATCCCATTTTTTTGGTGCTAATTCATACTCTTCTCCTCCAAATTTCTCTCCTCCATCCTCACCTTTTCTCACATTTTCCCCAAGTAAAGTAATTGAGTGCCTGAGTCTAGGGATTTGATTTGGAGGGTCTTATCAAATTCTTCATAGAATTTTTTTGCCACAAACATTAGCATAGAAACAGACCAAAAAGTCAGATTTATCAAATGCATCACAGTTTGCAATATGATTTCCTTACTTCCGTCACAGAGATGTTTTGAGGATCAAACAAGATAATGGCAGGGAAACTTCTTTGTAAACAGGAAAGAGCCTTGTACCCACATGATCCTCCCATGCATCTGAGGGAGCTTTCTGTAAAAAATGAGGGTGATGGGCTATGGGAAAGCAGAGCCACTGGAGGAACACTGGGGCAGAACAGGGACTCAAGGTTATAAGATCTTGAGACCTGGAAGGAAATTTAAAGATTATCTAAGTCAATGTCCTTCATTTTGAAGAAGAGGAAACAGGCCCAGAGGAAAGCTGAGATTGGTCACAGTTCTCAGAGGTAACTGGTAGCAAGGTTAGAATTCAAGCAAACAAAGTCTTATAAAAAGTTGCGAAGTACCATGAAGAGAGCTTGCTACCTGAACTCCAAAGCCAAAAATCAGGTTTTTTTATTAGCTAGATTACCTTGAGAATGGCTCTTAGTTTCATTGAGTCCTTCTTTCCTCCTCTGTGATTGGATTGTTAGGATCTGTCTGTCTCTCTGTCTCTGTTTTTCTCACTCTTTCTCTGTCTCCCTGTGTCTCTCTGTATCTCTTCTTTATCTCTGTCTTTCTCATCCATTCTCTATCTCTCTGTGTCTCTCTCTGTCTTCCTGTGTCTATCTCTCTCTCTTTCTCTGTCTCTGTCACTCTCACTCTTTCTCTGTCTTCCTGGGTCTCTCTGTGCCTCTGTCTCTCACTCTGCCTCCCTGTGTCTCTCTGTCTCTCTCTCCCCTTCCAGCCTGATGATACATGCTACAAATCCTATTTTTAAAAGGCCCCATGAATTCCTTCCTGTTTGTCTTGAGTAGAACGAAGAGTGTTTTCAGTCAGAGAAGGATTTCTTGATGAAGGAAGAGTGGGGCTAGGCTAGGCTAGGCAGGTGTGGAGGAGGAAGGGAGGAGAGACAGATGGGATAGCTTTGTTTCCCTGAGAGCTTCAGGGAGGGCAGCCTGGGAGAGAGCTTGTCCTAGGGAGAGAGATGAACTCGTGGACCCTGAGGGAGTTGAGTCCAGGGTCTCCAACTCCCCATCCATGAGGGAAAGAGCTGTGGCTGGATCCAAGGGAGGGCCAACCCTAGTTCTATTGAAGGCATCATCATCCCCCAGGCGCACAATCTCTGACTCATTCTCCATATTCAGTGGCCAAATCCTGTCAGTCCTATCTCGACAACATCTCCAATGTGTCCCCCTTTCCCTATTTCTAGAGCCACCACCCTAGTTCTGGCCTCCATTACTTCTGGATAGTGCCCTTGTCATTTATTTTCTAGTCTCTTCACTCAGTTCCCCTAATAGTAGTAAACTGAATATAATAAGCAATTATTAAGTGGTAACTGTGGACTAGGGGACTGCATGTTCTAAAGGTATATATTTTCCACCAAGGGATATCACAAATAAAAATAGGTAAACATGGTCACATCTGAAGATGGGGAATGAACATTGATGGCTAAGGGAAATAGGAAGTTTTTCCCAGAAGAGATGATGCATAAGTAGAGCCTTGAAGGATGCTAAAAAACCATTTCTCTCCGGTGCTCAGAAACTATCATCGTCTCCCTTTTGCCTGTAGGAAAAACTGCAAACTCCTTAGCCTGGCTCTCCATAATCAAGCTGCAGCCTTCCTTTCCAGTATCATTTCGTGGGCCTTTTCTTCACAAATTGCCTTGCTGCCAAACTGGTCTTTTGGCTATTCTCTGAGATAAATATTCCCTATTCCGTCTCAGGGCCTTTGCAAGAGCTGTCCGTCATTTCTGGGATGCTCTACATCCTCACTGTCTCTCAGAATTCTTCCTTCAAGGTTCAAGCCAGGTACAAATCCTTCCCTGAAGCTTTCTCTCAACCTCCTCCCGTCCCCTAGTATTCTCTCTTTCATTTTGCCCTGTTATTTACTTTTCTGTTTACATGTTTCTTCCACCCACTAAGCTCCTAATAAAGAGAAACTTTTATTTTTCTTTTTGCATCCCTAGTTCCTAGACTAGCATCTTATCTATTGTAGGTGCTTCATATTTGTTGAACTGAATTGAGAGAGAATTGACAGAAAGGGTCTGTAAGTGAGAAAAAGAACCCAGTTAGCATAACTGCAATCAAAGGAAAATCATAGGTCATCAAAGGGAAATGGAACACAGCACTAATCTAAATGAGGGGTGTTAAACTCAAAGAACAATCGCAACCATTAGACCTATACATAAGGATCCTTGCAGGTGCATCTTGACTTACAAGACCACATTTGAACAACATCCACGTTCTTTCTTTTGGTTAAATATTTCCCAATTACATTTTGATCTAATTTAGGCTGCCTCCAGGAGTATTATTCAGAGCCACATGCAGAATGACCAGGCTATGTGTTTTCTGCCTTTGCTTCTGGTTTTGTTTTTTTTTTTTACAGGACAGCCAGGGTTAAGTGATTTGCCCATGATCACACAGCTAGTAAGTGTCAAGTGTCTGAGATTGGATTCTGACTCCAGGACCAGTGCTCTATCCATGGTGCCATCTAGCTGCCCCTGATTCTAATTTAAACCCCTCATTTTTTTTAAAGTGAAAGGCAAGTATTTATTGCAGCATAGCAAGAAAATTGAGGCCTACAGAACAAAGTCACTAACCAGAACCCAGGTATGATGATGATAATTATAATAACACTAGTTAGTGAGATGGCATGGTGCATAGAATGCCAGACCTGGAATCAAGCATAATCTTCCAGAGTTCATATCTGCCCCCCCCCCCGACCCTTACTAAGCTCTGTGATCCTGGGCAAGTCACTTAATCCTGTTTGCCTTAGTTTCCTCATCTGCAAAATGGCAATAGCAATAGCACCTACTTCAGGCTATTGTGAAGATCAAGAGAGATGACATGTATAAAGTATATTGCAAATTTGAAAGTTCTATTAAAATGTGATATAAAATATTATTTAAATATATTGCAAACTTGAAAGCTCTATTAAAATGTGATATAAAATATTACCTATTATTATAATTGCTTCTGGCTTTGCTTTCTTTTTTTAATTAAAGCTTTTTATTTACAGAACACATGAGTGATTTTTCTACATTGACCTCTGCAAAAATTTTTTTTCTTCCAAATTTTTCCCCTTCTTCCCCCCATCCCCACCCCTAGATGACAGGTAGTCTAATACATGTTAACTATGTTAAATTATATGACATATCCCATATATGTATACATATCTATACAGTTATCTTACTGCACAAGAAAAATCAGATCTAGAAAGAGAAAAAAAAACAACCTAAGAAGGAAAACAAATTCAAGCAAATATTCACAGAAAGTGTTAAAATGTTGTGGTCCACACTCAGATCCCACAGGCCTCTCTCTGGATGTATATGACTATCTTCATCGCTGAACAATAGGAACTGGTTTGAATCACCTCATCGTTGAAGAGAACCATGTCCATCAGAATTGACTGGCTTTGCTTTCCAAACAAAATAAGTGTAATCCCTTTACCTCTCCCTATGAGGAATCACCACTTGATCATTCATTGTGATGAGAGAGATTGAGAAGGGTATAAGGAACAGACTGATGACAAGACCTGTGAAGACTGGGCTCCAGGAGACTCTTACTTGGAATATTGATATTTTGCTCTCTCCATACATAGACAGATGAATGTTGATTCCTTCCATGGCTGTTCCCCAAATACTTCTTACTTCAAGACAAGGGAAAACAGAATTTAGTCTTGATTAAGGTGTAGGGGTGTGTGTGTGTGTCTTTGCATACTCTTGTATAAGGGGGGGAAGGAGAGGACCAAAACACTGAAAGGCTTAAATGTGATTATCTGAGTATATATATATATCATCTCTTCATTTTCCCAATCTCCTAATCTCCTAAAATTTCTTTCTGGCCACTTGCCTTGAAGAGACTCTCCCAAGAAGAATTGAAAACCGAAGTTAGAATCCTAGAACACTAGTGACCTCAGAACAGAGAATTCAGATTTGAAAAGGTCAGAGATGGGGAGATAAACCTTAGAAGATAAAGTAGCATAGCCGACAGGATCATTAGAACATAAAAATCAGAGAGCTCGAAAGAGGGACCTTACAAGATGGGATGTTCCTCTTCACTCATCTCGTGTTACAGGTGACAGAACTGTCATGGTTATCCCGGAGTGCCAAGAGAAAGCGGTCACTTGGTCCCCGGAGCCTACCTATCCCAACCGTTCAGTTCCCAAACGGACGTCTTCAGCACTTGGACAGCTCCCATCTTTCCAATGGCTCAGGCCTGGATCTGCCCTGGAACAAAAGAAAGTGACGTGAGTTCCCAGGAAGGAGAGATAGGAGGGGGGAGCTACCTGGAGTGAGAAGGGGTCGCTCTGGGGGCTGTGAACTGTGGGAGTTTGGAAGATTTTATGGGAGAGAGTCTGGAGAGGAACATAAAGTATCATCCTACTCTGCTTCATGTACAAGGAGTCTGGCGCATTTAAGGGGTCTCGCAGCAGAACTCAGTGAAGAAAAAACGATCAATTCCATTGGGGTGAGATAAGGGAAAGGTCGCAGAGGGGCTGAGTTTTGTGAAGGGAGAGGCTGGACTTCAGAGTTGTTGGAGGGGGAGGGGGTCAAAGACGTTTTTGGGGAGCCTCGAGGATTTGTAGGTGGGGTCCCCAGGAAGGTTCTGTGAGGATGCAGAGAGATTTTAGAAGGAGCAGGGAGGTTTCTTGAGGGAAGGATGCTCTAGACCCTTCTATGGGACATTCTCTGGGAGGGTGGCTATGGGGGCTCCGAGACTTTTTGTGGGGACTGAGAGGCACTTGGGAAGGGGCGGAGCTTCCGGGATTCGAGACTTCTATGGAGGAGGCCTCAAGAAGGTACTTTGGAGAGAGGGGACTCAGGGATGGTCTGTGGGGAGTCGGGGCACTTGAGGAAGGGAGGGAGTTCTGTGGAGGGAAGTCTCCTCGATACCTGAATGGGAAGAAACTGAGGGGGCGTTCCTTTGCTCCGCCCCTGCTCTGAATCTGGAAACGCTGCTGATTTGGGGGAAGGGGTTCTCATAGCCAGGGAATGGGGCCTTAAGGGCTCCTGGGGGCGGGGCTCTGGGAAACCCCGCCCATCCCGGCAGCCGGCGATGTCCAAGGCTCTCCATGTGAGAAGCGGCCCTGGTGCCAGCTCGGGGTGTGAGCGCCTCCCGAGCCCCGCGGATCCCGGGGGGAGCTTTAGGGCCTATGGAGCGGCCCCCAGCCTCCCTGTTTGGCCGGACCGATACAGCGCTGCATCCGGAGCCCCCTGGGACACCGAGCCAGAGGCGGGCGACTGCCATGGAGCTGGGTAATTCAGGGGGAAAGGCTGGAAGAGGACAGTGAGTTGAACACTTTGGTCCGGGAGAGAGAGGAAACCCAGAAGTCTGGGTCACAGGGAGAGAGGGGACCAGGATACTCCGGTGCTGGTAAGAGAAGGGACCCAGACACCTGGATTCTAGGGAAAGAGGGTGTTTGTTAGACAACTGGGTTCTTGAGAGAGGACTACTGCTACCTCGGTCCTCAAGGGGTTGGGAGCTGGACGACTGGTCGAGGGGAGGGAGGAGATCGGTTGGATCCTGAGTCCAAGAGGAAGGCGAGATCGGATGCCTTGGTCCCTGCAGAGGCCCAAGGAGGCTGGGAGAGAGTGGACTCGAGTCCCAGGGAAAGAGGAGATCTAGACAGCTGGGCAATTGGAGGGGGGCGCTTCATGGGGAAGACAGCTGGATCCCATGGACACTGAGGAAGGAGAGCGCTGGACACCAGAGGCCCTGGGGGGAAGGAGGCAGGGGATTCCTAAATCCGGAGGAGAGACTGGACGCCCAAGGAGGTCCTAGCAAAAGAGGAGAAGGATTGGGGAGGGAGGAGGGGAATTTGGAGAGAGGGACTGGGATCGCCAAGCCCAGAACACGTGGCTTTCTCTCGAGGCAGCCAAGTGAGGGAGGAGGGGGGGTCGCAATTAGAGACCCTACGACCTAAAGAGGAAAGAGGGCAGTTGCCTCCCTTTTCCCTCCCCCCACTTTAGGTCCAGGGTCTCCCCAGGGCAGCTGCGAGGCAAAGGGAACTGAGGGAGGGTGGAAGTCTGAACCGGGCGGGGGCGGGGGCGGGGGCGGGGGCGGGAAGGAGGGGGGATAGATGGCCGGAGCCCCGGGGTGGAGGGTGGGGGAGTCGGGCCGTCTGGGGCTTTCCCTCCGCCAGCCCCCCAGCTCTGGCTGCCTGCTCTCTCGGGGTCGTCGCTTGGTATGCAGGGCGCGGGCCGGTCCCGATCCGTATGCGCGCCGCGTGGGCCCCCATTGGTATGCGGGAGCCGGCCCGGCGCGGGCGGCTGAGGACTGGGAGGCTGGGCACGTCCGCGCGCGCTGGCGGCCCCACGCGGGCTCGCTTGCGGGGAGAGGAGCCGCCTGGGTTTCTGAGAGAGAAACTCGCCTGGGTAGGGAGGAGGACTAGGAGCTGCGGGGAATGTGTAAGTCGAGGCTGCTCGAGTTCCCAAGGCCTGGGGGCTGGAAAAGGGAGGCAGGAGTAACCCAGAGCCCCCACACCTCACCCACTCCGGGGGGGGGGGCGGGATGACGGGCTCGGGGATCTCCTGAGGGGGAGACCGAGGCCAGGAGCTGCGCAGGGGCACATTCAAGGCTAATCACGAGAGAAATCGGTCGTTCCGAACTCTGAACCTCGAGGTCCTGGAGGTCCTGGAGCCAGATTTGATCTAGGCCAGCGGAGGCCTGAGTTTGGGGGTTCGGGAGCTGGGTCCTCCCTCTCTTGGGCAGAACTCAGCTTCAGCTTAGAGGGGGAGGGAATAAGGCAGCAGGTAGCCGGGGACTCCGGGGTACCTAATGGATCCTAACCACTGCTTTCTTCTCCTACTGCAGGTGCCCAGGTCCCTGAATCCCACCCCCCGCTCTGAATCCATCCAAGCCTCAGCCAGTCTTTCGGGGGCGCAGAAATGGCGGCTCACTTCTCAGGAAGCGAGGTCAAGTGCGTCAGCGTGGAGTGGGACTTCCTGCAGGGACTGCTGGTCAAAGCCCCGCCTGCGCCCTGGTGAGCGAGCCTTGCCTCCCCCCCATGCTCCCTACCGCTTCTGGTAGAATTCTCACCCAGAGTTCTGGCCCCACCCCCTCCGAAGTGGGCTTCTCACTCAGGATTCTGATGTGTCCCATTGAGAAAGTTCACACCCAGGTCTGTCACGAGGTCTGTCCCCAACTTCCAAGATGGCAGAACTCTCTGAACATTCTCCCCCCCCCCTCCGCCCCTTCTGACCACCTCCCACTAGACAATACAACTCCGATTTAGGGCTCTGTCTCCGCCCACTGAGAACATTCACCCAGTTCTGTCCCCGCCCCCTAAACGGAGGGATTCTCACTCAGGGTTCTGTTCCCACCCATTTGGAATTCTCCCCCTGGGATCTGTCCCTGCTCCTACTCTACCTGACGCACTCCGGGTTCCCAAAAGCCCACTTCTGACCCTGGTTGGGGGGGTGGGGTGGCCCATAGTGACCCTCCACCCACTCCTGAAGCTTGCAGGCCTTGCGAAAGGAGAAGTCCCGAAATGCGGCCCGCTCGCGCCGGGGCAAAGAGAACTTCGAATTTTACGAGCTGGCGAAGACGCTGCCCCTGCCCAGCGCCATCACCAGCCAGCTGGACAAGGCTTCCATTGTCCGGCTCAGCATCACCTACCTCCGCCTGCGAGATTTCGCGGCCCTCGGGGACCCTCCCTGGAGTCCATCCAGAGCCGACCCGCCACCAGTGCAAGGTAACCCTGAGGGGGACCCTGGGGTTCCAGAATCCCAAGGAGCAGCAAGCCTCTGGGGAAAGCTCCTGTGCCCTCCCCTGCTAGGTGGGGAAGGAGACTGCTGCCCCCCCCAGAGACAAAGGGAGCCCTGGGGGGCTGAGAGGGGAATAGATCCTGTTCCTACGGCTAGCCCTGGCAACCCCTACAGGTGGGGGAGACCCTGGCGTCCCCGCACCCAGTCCTGAGAGGGCTACATCAGGGATACGACAGCCTGAGCCTCCCGTCCCCCAGAAGGGAACCCATTATCCGAGTTCCACTATGGCAGGAGGGCAGAGGACTGGCCCTGGTGCTCCTGCCCCCAGGCCCGCCGGGAGCTCTGAAGGATCCTAGAGCTTGGGGCTCCAGAATCCCAAGAAGGGGGCCCAGGCTCAGCAGTCTCAGGCCTTCCAGGATTACTGAAGGAGCCTTAGCTCTCGAGGGCCCCACTCTGGCAGTGGGACCAACGGAACCCAGAAGTTTCTGCTCCCCCTTCACAGCCGGGCGGCCAAGGTGGCTGCTTGCGGCTCTGGGGCCGAGGGGTCTGGTCGGGGGCCCCAGGCGTCCGAGTCCCCAGGCCGGCTGAGTCCCGGGTTCCCACACCACCTAGCAGAGGGGAGGGGAGGGGAGGGGATGGTGGGGGGCCGAGAAAATAGCATTGATTAGGCCCGCGATAAATCGCCATTTAAATAATGCGGCTTCCAAGGCTGTAATTACGCAAATTAAGCAGCGCCCAGAGAATCCGGCATTACCGCGAGCGAGCGCTGATTACAGTCATTACCCACCCGGGAATTAGCCGCCGCCGAGCGTGCGCTTGGAAATCCGGATAAACATCTGCCTATTGTCTCCGGGAGCCGAGGGAGGGGGGCGCGGGCGAGGGAGGGGGCGCCTCAGCTCTTTTTCTGGCTTCGCCCTCCCCCCCTCCCACTCTTAGGCTCCAGAGAACCCAGGAGTACTGGCTTCCTGATAGAAGGAATGGATTCCCGAGTTCTCAGCCTCCCACTCCTTCCTAGGCTCAGGGCGACCTTCCAGAGACATTATCCAGTTCAAGACTCCCATTTTACAGAGAGAGAAACTGAGGCCCAGACTTGTCCAACATTACAAAGAAAGTCAGGGACAGCGCCCCCCACCCCGACATTGTAATTCCAAGCTTTTTTTTTCTCATCCTCTGACGAAGACAGGTTCCCCCCCCCACCGCATCCTTGCTCCCCTCCTTCTTCACCCCTACAATTGAGAAAAATGACTGGGGGGCCAGCCCAGAGCTAGGAGACTCCCTTGGATCTCAGTTTCCTCCTTTGTAAACTGAGGAGGACCGATAATGTTCATTCTAACTTCCGCGTGAGACAGGCTTCTTTGAGAGTTCCCCTCCTCAAAGGATCTCTAAGCGTTTTAACCTCCACTCAGAGGTTTAGGAGGAAGGCTGGGAGTTTCCTCCTGGGAAGAGCCTGAGGCTCAGAAAGAAAGGGAGAAGCTGCAGGATAAATCCCCAAACTAGGAGAGGCAGGAGGGTGACGGGAAAAATGAGCGACCTCTGGCTCTGGGACCCTAGGAAATCCCACGAGAAAGCAGGCTTCCCAGAAGCCGCCCTGCGTCGGCGTTCACGCTCCCGACCCCCGGCTCTCCGGGAGGCCAATGCGAGCTAATATGCCTGCAATTAGCCTCGTTGGTGCAACAGGCACCCGAGAAAGGGGAGAAGGAAGGGGGAGAGAGGAAGGAGGCGAATCCCAGGCCCTGCCCTCCCTTCTTGCCTGCACCTCTCTCCCCTTCTCTCTCCCCTTCATCTATCTCCCTTCTCTCTGTCCATCACTCTTTCCCCTCCCAGTGCCTCAGTCTCTCCATCTTGTCCCAATCTCCCCTTCTGTTTCTCATTCTCCCTTCTCTCTGCCCTTTATTCCTTTCCCTCTCAGCCATTTCTCAATTTCCTTTTCTCCCTCAATTTCCCTCTACCCCCTCAATTTCTCTTTCTCTCCCTCAGTCACCCCCACTTTGTTCCAGTCTCCCCTCTGTCCACCAGTGTCCCTTTTCTCTCTTCCTCAGATTTCCCTCTCCATCCTTCAGTGTCCTCCTCCCCGTAGCTGCCCCCACCTTGCCTCTTTTCCCTTCTTTATACCTCCAATTTCTCTCTGGTCCTCCATTTCAAACCCTCCTTTCTCTGCTCATTTCATTCCTCGGTTCCCCCCCCCCATCCTTCAGCCTCCCATTTTGCTTTCACTCTCTGCTCTCTCCTCTCTGTCCTTTGGTCTTTTTTCTCTGTAGCTCATTCCTCCCTTTCTTTCCTGTCCCCCAGTCTCTCCTTTTTCTCTCCCCCCTCCTCTATACCTGTCTCCCTCTATCCTTCAGTCTTCTCTCCATATCTCATTCCTCTCTCTCAGTCTGCCTTCTCCCTGTCCCTCTGTTTCCCCGCCTTTCCCAGACCTAGGGATGTCCCCACTGGAGGAGCGGGGCTGGGGAGGGGAGACTGGGCAGTAGATTGTTATAGGGGATTAGCCCATGGTCTGGCAGTCAGCTGAGCTGGACTCCAGTTTTGACCTGATTCTTTGTGTGACCTTGGCCAAGCCTCCTCCTCCCTCTTGAACCTCAGTTCCCTAGTCCATAAGATGATCTAATTAGGATGGATCTCTAAGATACTAGTTAGCGCCAAGGAAAAGTGGGGAGGGTCCTGGAGACCCAGGACACAGGGTCCCCACAGCTGGGAGACTGGGGAAGAGAAGAAATTGACAGCCTTCCTCCCCCTTTCCATTGCAATCTAGACACGTTTCTCTGACTTCTGGGGCAGGTCACTGTCCGTCCTCCAACCCTGCAGTCTCTGAAGGGGGAAGGGATAGGGAGAGAATAGGTACAGGGAGTGGCTAAAAATGCTTTGAGATCTTCAGAGCTGGCTGCCATCTCCACCCCCAGCCCTCCTAAGTGGGGAGGGGGGGGGGACAAATGTCCTGAAGACCCCATGTTTTTGCAGCTGTCCTAGCATTCCCATGCCCCTCTCTCAGTTCCCCTAGCTATCTGTCCCCCCAAAAGCAGGGGAACTCTGCTATCTGAGTACCCCCCTTGTAGGGGAAGTGGGAAAAGCTGAGCCTCCTTAAAGATGCAGCTCCCATCCCCAGGCCGGCTGTGGTGGAGACAAGCCAGAGGGAGCGAGAGGAATACCAAGTGTGCCCTGTACTGCTGGGAGGGAGCTGGGTTCCAGACACTAAGGCGACTTCTGCCTTGTCCTAGTCACCCTACTCAAGCACAGAGGCAAGGGGAGTGTCTGATTATTCTCAGATACTGTCCCTCCCCTTCCTAACCTCATTTGGACCTCTCCGTGCGCCAGAATGGGCAGGCTTGGAGGAGTAAGGGCAGGGAGAGGGAAAGCTTGAACCTCCTTAATGCCTTGGCCCTTGATGGAGAAAATGACTCCGTGGGATCCAAAGCAGTGTGGAGAGGTGGGGAGCCCTGAATTTGGGGCGGCGGTTACCTCAGTTTTATCGCAGTTCATACTAGCCTGTATGACCTTGGCTGGATAGCTTCCCAGCCTCTCCATTTCCCTCTTCTATAAAGTGACTAGATGATCTCAAAGATTCCAGCTATAACCTCATGGTTGTATTATCTCTGAGGGTTCCCATTACCTCCACCCCTCCATACCCACTCACCCACACTGCTAGCTGTCCAGTCTTATTCAATCTATCCTTAATCTGGTTAGACTCTTTCAAGATCTGAAACCCAGGGAAGTGGGATTAGGGTTAGGAGAGTAAATGATGTAGAGGTGGAGACAGATGGTGGTACTGCTAATGGAGGGAGAGGGTGGGAGGGAGAATCTGGGGGAGAGATTAAACATTTGGAAGGGACTGGCTTAAGTCAGGGAAGGGACAGTAGAAATGAGGGGCAAAGGGAGTGAATTAAAAGGAATAGAAAGCAAAAAAATGGGAGGGGGATTAATTAGTGAGGGGCAAGATTAGGGGGACATGTACCATAGCTAGATGTAGCTAGGTCACACGGTGCATAGAGTCAAGAAGAACGGAGTTCAAAACTAGCCTCTGATACTTCCTAGCTGTGTGACTCTGGACCAGTCACTTACCATGTGTCTTAGTTTCATCATCCGTAAAATGGAGATGGCAGCTAGATGGCATCACAGTAGACAGAATGCTGGACCTGGGAACCAGAAAGACTCCTCTTCCTGAGTTCAAATCCTGCCTCAGACACTTATTAGCTGGGTAACTCTGGCCAAGTCACTTCATCCTGTTTGCCACAGTTTCCTCCTTTGTAAAATGAGCTGAAGGAGGAAATGGCAAACCTGTCCGGTAACTGCCCAAAAAACTCCAAATGAGGTCCCAAAGAGTTGGACCTGACTGAGTTAGCACTCACCTCCCAGGGTTGTTGTGAAGATCAATTTGTAAAATCCTTTGCAAATCTTAAATTGATATGTGAGCAAGCTGTTATTATTACTAAATATGGAAATAGAATAATAACTAACTTGTATTCATATAGCACTTTAAGGCACACAGAGAATCTTATGCAGTATCTCCATTCATCCTCAAAACTCCCTGGGAGGTAGAGACTATCATTATCTGCATTTTAGAGGGGAAGAAAGTGAGACTTGGAGAAAAAGCAATTTTCTGAACCAGGTTACACATCTAGTAAGTGTGGAAGGAGGCATTTGACCTTGTGATGTTCCTGACTCCAAAGTCAACCACTATATCCACTCAGTGGAAGGGATGGAGTGAGGATCCGGGGGAAAGGGAAGGGAGAGGAATGGGAGAGGTATGGGAGTCAGGAAGGGGAGGTTGAGGGCTAAAGTGGAGAATAGGATGAAGGAAAAAGAGTCAAATAAGGGGGAGGGAGTTGAGGGAATAGACAGTAGTTGAGGCAAGTGGGGAGAGTCAGAAAAGGAATAGGGGCTGGAGTTCTGAAAATGAGGAAGAGATGGGGATGGGCAGAAACTGGTAGGGAGGTTATGGGTGTGGCTGGGAATAGGCAAGAAGAGAGGAGCAGGAAGTGAGAATGGACTTGGAACGAGGAGAAATCAGAATGTCAGGGTGGAAGCAGGGAAATGAGGCATTTGAGGAGAAATGAGGCTTTGGGGGAAGGGATGAATTGGGAAGTGAGGACAGGTGCAGGAACAGGAGTGGTAAGGGCAGTAGGACTTTGAGGAGGGGGAAATAATGGTGGGAACTAATAAACATAAGAGGAGAAGGGAAGGAGCCTGGGAAGGAGCAGAGAGAGGGAGGAATAAGGGAAGCTAAAGAGAAGGTGAGTCAGGGTTCTAAGGGGGATGGGAGGAGGTAGAAGTGAGAAGTAGCTGGAGATAAGAAAGGGGGAATGAACTGGAGAGGGGAGGAGACTGAATCAGAGAGACAGGAAGAAGGGGGGAAATAGAAAAGAGGATTTAATTGGGGAGTGAGGAATAAGACCTGAACACCTCCCGGGAGATGTCCTCTCTCTGCCCAGTGCCTGAGAGAAGAGCAGAGGTCTGAGATTGGGAGTGGAGAATTGTTTTGGGGGGAAGGGGAGGCACCTGATCCTCCTTCTCCCTCCTCCACTCAGCTCCCTGCCAGCAGCTTTCTAATTCCCCCATTAAACGTTTTTAATTATAGGCGGGCTCTGTCTGACCCGAGGGGTTATTTGCAGCAAGGAAAAATGAGAGAATTAAGGGAAATGACAGAGAAAATTGCGACAATTATCGGGGAAGGCATTGTTTCCCCTGTCTGTCAGGGGGAGCTGTTTGTGAGCTTGGGAGCTTGGTCCCCCCCACCCCCCCCTTCCCAGGCATTGTTTGCTGCCGGCTGCACCCAGGCTGGGAGCCCGGGGAGGGAGCTGGCCACCCGTGGGGGAATGTTAGGGGCTTGGGAGAAGGAGGCTTGGAGGTGTGTGGGGGAGAGAACACACTCAGGTCCCACTGAAGTCAGGAAAATCTCGAGTGGAAGGGATGCCTGGGTCCAGATCTAGGTTGGAGGTGGGAAGGACTAGGAAAAAGTTGTTGGGCCCTTTCCAGATATTAGATTTCAGGAGCAGGGGAACAGGCTGTTTTGGTCCTATGCTCAGTGTCAGAAGACATGATGTGTACTGATTACAGCCAGCAGAAATGTAGAGCTCATTTCATCCCTTCTCCTTCCTGTCCTTCCCCTCCTCCCCTCCCCCTCTCCCACCTTCGCTCCTAGACTTGGGGGAAAAGAGCCTTCTGCCCCTGGGAGATCAGAGAGGGGTCTTCTCATTGCTGCTCTCCTTGGACCCTTCTGCTAGGGGAGCCAGAGAGTAGTAGGAGGTTTTCTCTGAATCAGCTAGGATTGGGTTCTCGGCTCCGGTCCCTGACCTTGGTCCTGAAAGTCTCAACTCCAAGACAGGCTGAAGCAGCAGCATGGGGCGCCGGCTTCTACCTCTCTGGAATTAGCGGGCCACTTCTCGGAGAGCAGAAGGAATGAATCCTGGGTTTGGGGAGAGTGGGGCGAGGGAATCAGTGTGATGAATTACCCAGTCTGTGTGTGTGTGTGTGTGTGTGTGTGTGTGTGTCTGGGTCTTCTCGGGGTGTAGAGGTGATACCTTGCCTGCCTCGAGAGGATCATAGAACAATAGCTCATTTTACAGGCAGGGAATCTGAGACCCAGAGAGGTTTGATGAATGTTGAGAGGAAAAGGATGAGTCAAGATTCCAACTCGGGTCTTGAGGTTCCAAATTGAGAACTCTTTCCAATGTCTGTAACTATTGGGAATGTGTATGTGGGGGGGGGGGGAGGGTGTCTGTGTGTGTCTACGTCTCTGTGTGTGTGTGTGTGCTAGGCTAGCTCCTTACCCCAACCACAGCAGAACCCCAGAAAGGGCCTTGGTTCTACTGACAAGTCTATTCTCACTTCCTCTTGGCAAAACCCAAGTGGGACACTGTCTTCAGTGAGCACATTAAAAGGGGATTTAGAGCTAGGGGGAAAAAACCAAAAACCTTACAGGTCTTTGCTCCAAATATAAGGGATCTGAGATTCAGGCAGAGGGACGCAGTGACTTGACTATGGGCACAGATAATAGCAGAGGGAGGCTTTGAACTGAGGGCATAGAATCATGGGATTATGAACTAAAAAGGGCTTTAGGTTTTGTCTGGACTCGTCTCATATTTAGCTGAGGAAACTGAGGCCCCCAAAATCCAGGTGATTTGCCCAAAGACATGGCGGGAGGGGGGGGAGCCAGATATAAGAATGGAGAGATAAACTGCAGACTTCAACCCCACCTTCTTTCCCCAGTCTCTGGTGCCCCTGGACGGAGAGAGACCTCTGCCCTATTCACCGACCTCTTTGAACAGCATTTGGGAGGCCACATTCTTCAGGTAAGGTCCCAGAGGTCTCCTTCCTTCCCTACCAGAAGCCCTTGAGCTTCCCTTTTCCCCACTTCCCCAAATCCAGGATAAGGAAAGCCAGGCACTCCAGTTTCCTCTCCCTTCTTCCACTTCCCTTCCTAGAAGAGCCCTCAGGGTCAGACTAGCTCTCAGCCACCCCCTGGTGTCGACAAAAGCACCCCTGGCACCTCTCCTACCTCTAAGACTCCTTGGAGGAGCGGAGGAGCTGGTGTGCTCTAGCCCCTTGGGTCCCCAGCTCACCTCTCCAGGTCTCTCCTAACACCCTAGTCGCTGGATGGGTTCGTGTTCGCCTTGAACCAGGAGGGCAAGTTTCTCTACATCTCAGAGACCGTTTCCATCTATCTGGGCCTCTCTCAGGTAAGCATGGGAAGTAGAGGCCCTGGGCATTCAGGTTCTCACCTTATCTCTGAGTTTCCTCTGCCTTCTTTTAGCGGGACCTCAGGATTCTAGGGATGATCCTTTTCTCCCCTTCCTCTTGTCTGGATCTAGATTTTGGAGACCTCAGTCCCCCCTCTGTTTAAGAGCTCCCCAGACTCCTCCTCTAGCCTCCTTCCCTCAGGCCATCCAAATCTTTCTGTCCTGTGCCTCCTGCCAGGCTTCTGCCCTATATTCTCTCCCTCCAATATCCAGGTGCTCAGGGCCTCCTTTTCCTTTCCAGATCCAGACCCAGACACCAGATCCAAGTGTCCCTGACACTTTCCCCTTCCCCCCCACCTCCACACACACTTATTCAGGTATCATGGACAACTTCAAATTCTATTTTTTTGTTGTTTTGCTGAGGCAATTGGGGTTAAGTGACTTGCCCAAGATCACACAGCTAGGAAGTGTCTGAGACCAGATTTGAACTCAGGTCCTCCTGACTTCAGGGCTGGTGCTCTATCTACTGCACCACCTAGCTGCCCCCAAATTCCATTTCGAAGGAAGGAAAGATTAGTCCAGAACAGAAGAGACTCCTTCTGTGTCCACTCTCCTTTCCTACAGAAAAAAAAATTAAGTTCCCTAGAAATAGAGAGAATCTATTAGTTGAAGGAGATTTGTTCACTGAAGGTGAATGGACAATCCCACTCCCTCCTTTCTTTGCCCAACCGTAGGAAGTGATTCTCTTGTACCTGGGCATTTCTCCCCTGTTGCCCTGGGGTAGGGCAGAGGGCAAACTAGTGATTAGCCACTTGTCTCCGATGCACTTCTGCCACCCCCCTGACCCACAGGTGGAGCTGACTGGCAGCAGTGTGTTCGACTACGTGCATCCGGGGGACCACTCGGAGGTGCTGGAGCAGCTCGGGCTGAGGGCTCCACCCCCTGGGCCTGGGGCACCACCTTCCGGGCCCTCCTCCTCTTCTTCTTCATCCTCTTCATCCTCAGCTTCCTCAATCTCTGAAGCCCCAGAGATTGGTAATTTCCTCTAAGAGGGTGGGGGTCCTGGCTTGAGTGTCCAACTGCATTTCCCTTTGTGATTTGATATACTGATTTAAAGAGGAGTTTTGTAAATTGAATCCTCTGGTCTAAGTCCCCACGGGGAATCAGCTAGCTAGATCAAGATGATCTAGGTTGGGTGGGAGGGGAGTCATAAGAAAGATCACAGGATCCAAATCTGGATCTCTATGGCCAGTCCAAGCCCCTCATTTACAGATGAGGACCTGGGACCCAGACAGGGTCACTCGGGTCCTCTGCCTTCCTACCCAGCACTCTTGCCACTCCAGCCCGTGCAAAGCATCCTACCTCAGCTTAGCTTGGGTCTCATTTGGATGTTCCTCCATGCCATCTGCCCATTAAGAGCGGCCGTTTCCTTTAGCTCCTTGTGGTCAGTGGCAGTCCTGGAAGCACAGGGATTACTGGCGTCCTCATTTCAGAGGAGCCCAAGTGGGCTAGCCACAGTTAGCACAGAGTGAATTATCCACAGTCACATGGGGAGAAAGAGTCAGAGGAAAATTTGAACTCAGGACCTCTCATTCCAAAATCAACACACTTTCCACTGCGTCACGGGCCATGAGGATGCTTTGTGGCTGTGGTTATGAATAACCCAGGGGCTTAGCATGTTATCTGTGGCTCAGATGGCTTTGGGTGATCATAGGTGTGACCTTGTACATGTTAGGGACGATGCCAGGAAATTATGAGCTTGTATAGCTGAGGAGTCTGGAGGGATAGGGGACATGGGCCGCAGGGATTGGAGAGAGCCTGGATTTAGTCTGAGAAGGACCGGGAGGGGGGAGGCTCACTGTCCAGAGATACGCTGACCCCCCAATCCCTTTCTTTAGAGTTGGCCCTCCCTGTGATCACTCCTCGAAATCAGCCCGGATCCCTTGAACGTTCCTTCTTCGTCCGAATGAAATCCACACTCACCAAGCGGGGGCTGCATGTCAAGGCGTCGGGATACAAGGTGAGCCGGGAGCCCTCTTGAACTGACTCTTGCTTCCTCCTTCCCTAATATGATTCCCAGAGTCCTTTATTCCCCTATTCTTTGCCTCGACATAAACATTCAACATTTCCTTTGTCCTTGGCCGAACTGGACTTCCCATGTTGCCTGTTCCTCTGTCCATCTATATAACTATACTAATATTCTAATTATAACTACAATTAATAACTATCCCTCATCCTAGCTATATAATAACATTTATATAACACTATGTGCCGGGTACAATGCCAAATGGTTTACCATTATTTCATCTGATTCTTACACCCAACATGGAAGGTAGTGCTATTATTATTTTTTTTTATTTTGAGGAAATTGCCATTAAGTGACTTGCCTACAGTCACACGAGTTAATGGCCTGAGTCCAGATTTGAATTCAGACCTTCCTGACTTCAGGCCTGGTGATCTGCCCACTCTGCCACCTGATGGCTATATTCTGCCCATCTGTAATTGCTCTCCCCATTAATGGCCAATCCTCCCAGCTGTCCTCTTCTGCCCAACTGCTCTGGTCCTCATCCGACTATACAGCCATGGATTTAGGCTCAACAGGCCTGGCTTCAATTCCACGTGGGAGACAGGAAAATCACTTCCTTCCATTCTGCACTCCTAGTCTCTCCTGGCCATTCCCCTCCACTACCCAGGCGTGTCCTAACTGTCTCACAGGTAATTCATGTGACCGGTCGCCTTAGGACTCAGCTATTAACAGCTCGACGGGGCCAAGCATTGGGTCTTGTCGCTCTAGGCCACACCTTGCCCCCAGCTCCACTCAGCGAACTTCCTTTGCACGGCCACACGCTTGTCTTTCGCCTCAGCCTGGCCTTGACCATCATCTCCTGTGAGAGCAGGTGAGGGGACTGAGAAGTGAAATGACTGGGGAGGGGTGGAGACTGAGAAATGGGGGGGAAATAGATTCCTGTAAGGAGAGGGGACTAGAGAAATGTGAAAAAGAAAGATGGGGAGATAGGGAGCCAGTTAAGAAGAGTAGCTTGGAGAATATAGAAATGGGGAAAGAGGTGGGAATATGGAGTTAGAATGATGGGAAATGGAGGAAATATAAAGAATCAATCAGTGGGAGTGGAAAGCACAGGTAGTGAGATGGGAAGATGTGGTGTATGAGACAGAGACAGAGAGAGACAGGAAGAGACAGAAAGACGGGGGGAGGGAGAGAGGGAGAGAAAGAGAGACAGAGACAGACAGACAAGACAGATAAAAACAGAGACAAGAGAGACAAGACAGAGTGAGACAGAGAGAGACAGAGACAGAAAGAGAGGCAGACAGAATGGAGTGAAGAGATGGGAAGTTAGGAGATGAGAGTGGGAAGAGGGATGGAAACAGTAGGAAAATAAGCATGGAAATATGTAAATTTGGGAATGGGTAAAAGAGGAATGGGACAGAAGAAAGGAAGACAAAGGTAAAAGTAGGAAATGGGGAAATAAGAAATGGAAGATAGAGAAATGGGCACTGGTAGAAATGGATAGAAGAGGAAAAACTTGAAGTGCGGGTGGAGAGCTGGGGAAAAAATGATGGAGAGGCGGATTTGAGAAATGGAGGAGGGGTGGATGTGACAAAGAAGTCAAAGAGAGACAGAGATCTGGATAAAGAATGGATGGGAAGCTGGAGATGAGAAACTGAGGAAGAGATGAGAATGAATCCAAAGGACAAAGCTGGAGATGGGGAGATGGATGAAGGAAGGAGTTTTAGTGAATAGATAAGGTGATCTGTGGTTACTTGGGGATAGAGAGATGATTGTGGAGGGATGGAAATTCAGGGATGGGATTGGTCAATGGAAATATTATAATGGAAGATAAGAAGCTGAGGAGGGGATGGAGGCAGATAGACTAAAGATAGAGATGGGGAAGAAGAAAGATGAAAAATGGAGAGGTCAGAATGGAGTGGTCTGTTTGATTTTTTGCATCAATTTAAAAAGGACACTATTAAGCTAGAGCGTCCAGAAGAGAACAACCAGGCTAATGATGGGATTTGAGTCAATAGCATAGACTGATGGAAAGAACCAGAAATACACAGCCTGAAGAGCAGATGCAAGGGGAATAATTGTTATGTTGACATGTTTGGAGGGCTATCATGGAAGAGAGACTAGATTTGTTTTATTTGACCCCAGAAGGCAAACCCAAGAGCAATGACTTCAAGATGCAAAAAAGAACATTCAGTCATGAATCAGCAAAAACTTCCTACCAATTAGAGCCATCCAAAAGGAGAACGGGATGCTTTGGGAGATCTAGATCTAGAGATCTCTAGGCTAGCCATTTGTCAGATAGGTTTGAATAGAAATTTGTTTTTCAGGGGTAGGTTAGGGTAGATTGTCCCTGAAGCCTTTTCCAATATTTGGATTATGATTCTGCAAATGGAGAAAGGATGGAAAGAAGAGAATAAAGGGAAAGAGAGATGGATGATGGCAAAGAGATGGATGGAAAGAGAAGAGGGGGTGGAAGGCAGAGAGGTGACCTCTGGAGAGAATGGTTGAGGAAATGAGGAAGATAGAGATAGAGATGGGAGGTAGAGCATGAGAAGAAGAGGGTTAGAGGGATGGGAAGAAAACTGGGGGTTGGAGAGAGGAGATGGGGTGTCTCATCCTAATTCATTCCATCTCGGTCCCTGGCAGGATCAGTGACTACATGGACGTGGGCCCCTCAGAACTGATCGGACGAAGCTGCTACCAGTATATCCATGGGGAGGACGTGGCTGGAATTCGCCAGAGCCACCTGGACTGTGCGTGAACCCCCTCTATCCCTCCATTGGCCCCCTACCTCCAGGAACCCCCCGTGTTTCTCCCACCCGGTTGTCAGTGCCCCTGGGGATTGCCTTTCTTAGCTCTTCCTCCAGTAGCCCACTGCACCCTCAGTCCTGTTCACCCTCATTTTGTCCTCAGAGGAATCCTTAAGTAGCAAGCACTAAAGCTGAGCCGGGAATCTCCTTCCCTTCCCCCCAAAATCCATAAGATTCCTTCCTCCAGACGTATCTCTGCCTCTCGGATTCTTACTGTCTGTTGGTCTCTTTTCCATCTTCATCTATCTGTTTGTATGTTCCTTAATACTTCTTGTGTTTTGGTCATACATTGTCTCTTGGTCTCTCTCTCCACATTCTCTTCCCATTTCTGTATCTCTGTCTCTCCCCATCCATGTCTCTCTAATCTCTGCTTTAACGTTCCCCATTTCTCTGCCCCTCTCTCCCTTTTTCCATTTTTCATCTGACCTGCCTCTCCTCCCTCCCCACCTTGTGTTTCCCTCCTCCCAACCCCGTCTCCCAATCCCGACTTTGATCGACACTTGTCTCTGCCTTGGCCTTTCCCTCTCGGGCCAGTGCTGGACAAAGGGCAGGTGGTGACAGGCTATTACCGATGGCTGCAGAGGGCTGGAGGCTTCATCTGGCTCCAGTCTGTGGCCACAGTGGCCATCAGTGGCAAGAGCCCAGGCGAGCGCCATGTAGTCTGGGTCAGCTACATACTCAGGTAAGGAAGACCTGAGCCACTGTCCAGGTGGAGGGGGGCAGGGGCAGACGCAGTCACGGGGAGGGAGGAAACTTTCCATCTACTTATGACAAAACTCATCAGAGTACCCAGGTCTCTGCAGTGGGGCAGCAAAATCCAGGGTAAAGTGCAGGGCCCACCTCAGGGAGCACAGGAGATGGTCCTGGGCCCCGGAAACATTTCTGAAGAGTGGGGTCACCCCAGGTGGAACCGGTTATCCCCCAACCCCCTCTAAGAACCTGAGCCCCCGGCATTGAGACTTCTGAGTGAGGAGAGGGATGAGTACCGGGGAGACCTGGCCTGTGACTATAGCTCCTTATTCACAGTCAAGTGGAAAGCAGCCACATGGCCTTGGACACTTTCCAGCTTCCTAGCGCTGTCCCCCAAGAGGAGCTCTCCGATGCAGAACCTGAGACCAAAGGTACCTGGGCCATTGCCAGGAAGGCCCCGGGCTTCCAGACCAGGAATAGTCTGAGGCTAGGCATGGTGGCGGAGGGTTCGGGACCCTGAATTCTACCCCTTTGCCCAGAATTTGATTCCCCAAGCCCACCTATTCCGACATCAGACACCCCAGACAGGATCTGAGATCCCCAGAATCTTCAGTGGTTAAAGAGTCTCAGATTCAGAAAATCACTGAATGTCAGGATGGAAGGGGCTTTAAAACAGAGGAACGTGTCCCATCGAAAGGACCTTAGGACATAACGTCTGAGGTGGGAGGGCCCTTAGTGCCGGGCAGGTCAGGGCCGAGAGGGGCCTTAGAACAGGGGATGTCAGGGCTGGGGGGGGGCGCTTAGAACAGGGGATGTCAGAACTCAGAGGAGCCTTAGAACAGAGAGTGTCAGCTGGAAGGCTTTAGAACTTAGTCTGTCAGCGCTGGAAGAACGTTAGAACATAAATCACAGAACATGGAGCCAGAGGGGCCCCTGCAGACCAGACTTCCCTGTCCTTTCTATGTGAGGTGCAAAGAGCAGGATTTGCCCCCTTCAGGCCTGTAGCCTGGAACAGTAATCTTCTTTCAGAGTCCAAGGCCCAGGTGGAGGGGGAGCAAGGAGCCTCCCAGCCTGAGCCTGGGGCCCATCGCATCCGGGGCAAACGCATCAAACTGGAGCCAGCCAGAGGAAGCAGCGGCCAAGGAGAGACCCCCGGGGAAGGCGGGGAGGACAGTGACGAGGGGGAGTCCAGACACCCCGTGCCCCGTCCTGAATTCACCTCGGTCATCCGGGCGGGGAGCTTGAAGCGGGAGACCATGAGGCCGTGGAGCTTTGCCGCCTCCTACCACACCGGGGAGCCCTTCCACAGGCCCCCTTCACCCCCCGACTCTCCGTCCCCACCCACTCTGCTCCACGCCGGTTACCTGGCCCCTGGTCGGGGCCTGTATACCAGCACCATCCGATACGGGCCGGCCGAGCTGGGCCTGGCACTCCCCACCCCAGGGCTGGTTTATCAGCACCTCCAGAGGCTAGCTGGCCCGGGGCCGACTTTTCCCGAGGCTCTCTACCCCAGTGTGCCCTTCCTGGGACCAGACAGGAAAGGGGACTGAGGCGGGTGCTTAGTGGGGACTGTGGACAAGTGGGATGGGCCTGCTCCATCTCCAGCATGGCCGGGAGTCGGGTACCGAAGGGAGCCCCAAGTCACAGCCAGAAGCTGAGCCAGGGCAGGGCTCCGGCAGAATTAAACAGCATTGCTCAACTCTTCCCCAACTGGCCTCCATTTTGCTGAGTTGGGGAGGGTCAGGAGGAGGCTGTGAGCCAGGGTTTCCAGGGGAACCTTGGGAGAGTTGGGTCCCAATTTCCAACTCTGTGACCGTGCAAATGACTTACCTTGTCAGGCCTGAGCTTCCTCTCCATGAACCGGGATGGGACTAAATGAGCCCAGTCAGGAACCTCTACCCAGGTATCCCGGACAGGGAATACAGACCAGCCAAAGCAGACACGAGAGACCGTTTCAGTCATACCCTTCATTTCTGGGAAACAGGCCCGGAAAGCAGGGTACTAGGGGAAGAACAGAGGGGGACGGAAAGGCAGGGATCCCGGCTTAGCGGGAGGGCCTGATTCCCAGAGCACACCTGGAAAGTCACAGAACCTCTAGGGCCCTCAGCTCCTCCTCAGTAAAATTGGGGGTGGCCTAGATGGCCTTGGAAGCCACTCAACCCCGAAACTGGGGCGGGCACAGGGCCACTGGGGGTAACTGTGGACTCAGACTGGGAGATCCAGAAACGGGAGTCTCGGGCCAGAGACAAGTCAGAGCTTGCGGTGAGGGGGGAGAAATAGGGGGACAGGAGGCCTGCAGGGGCTCAGACTCGGGGCATCGCTGGGGGAGGAGGGGTGACGCAAGCCTCCCGCCCCCAAACCACCACGCAGAGCCTGGTGAGTGTGCGGTGGCCTTTAATGGTTCTCGGGCCCTCACTTGGCCTGGCCCCGCGGTGGGCCCGCTCCGGCCGGAGGCTCCTCCTCATCAGCTTCATCCGGCTCCAGACCCGGCTCGGGTTCGGGCCCCTCCACCTCCAGCTCCAGCTGGCCCAGGTAGAGGCCCACGGCACAGGCCCAGAGCAGGCCGGCCGAGGCCACGGCCGCGCCCCCGACCAGCGCCCCCCCCAGGGACAGCATCATGGGCCTCCGGAGGGAGGCCAGGCCGGCCATGTACGAGGCTCCTCCGTAGAACACGCACAGGC
>JAJPUD010010171.1:52676-65419 GCA_023553655.1 Myrmecobius fasciatus | reverse complement strand
GTGGACTTCCTGCCATCTAGGGGAGGGGAGGGGACTGGGGGTAAAATTTGTAATGGAAAGCTTTGTAAAGATCAATGCTGGGGAACTACCCATACTTATGTTATACAAATAAAAAGCTTTAATTAAAAAAAGAAATTCTGGGCTTCTGTATAAGAACTGTGCATTTAGGAAATAGAAATCCTAAAATGTTTTCTTGAGCAAATGCAAAAACAAACAAACAAATAACAATTCCAAAACCAAAAAAAGCAAAACAAATAACAATCCACTTTTTTTTGGTCATGTAGACATGTAAGAAGACTCTAAACTCATTGAGATCGATGAGTGAATAATTTTTTACTTTGTTTCGCTAGCACCAGATGTTTCCTGACAAATAGTAGCTCCTTAAATATTTTCTGAATTAAATGGAATTTCTCCTTTGCCTCTGCCTACTAGCTTCTCTGGCTTTCTTCAAGTCTCAGTTCAAATGCCAGCGGCTGCTTGTGGTACAAAAGAAAAATTGCTGAGTGTACAGTCAAGATGATCCAAGTTTAAATCTAGCCCCAGCACTTGCAAACTTGTGTGACCCTGGGAAAGTCTCTTAATCTGTTTACCTCAGTTTTCTCAACTGTAACATGAAGATCATAGTATTCCCTGAAAGAATTGTTGTGAGGACTAAGTGAAAAAACATTTGTTTAAAAAGTGTTTAGCATAGTGCCTGGCACATAGTAGGAGGTGTATAAATGTTTATTTCTCCCTCCTTTCTGAAAGAGGCTTTCTGGGTGCTACTGATTGCTAACACTTTCCCTTTTGAGGTCATCTCCAATTTAGTGTAAAGAGCTTGCATATACATAACTGTTAGTATGCTATCCTCCTTATTATAAAGTGAGTCCTTTGAAGTTGGGATGTTTTGCTATTCTTTGTATTCCTAGTACCTGGCCCAGTGCTTTTCACACAGTAAATGCTTAATAAATGTTTATTGACTGCCACAACTGAATTGTTGCCTTCTACTTCCTATTTTATGAGAATAATAAGGTATAAGACTGAACTAAATTTCAATGTTAAATAAGAGCTACATATTATCCATTTAAATCTTTGTTTTAATGCTAAAACAAAGATCAATTCAAATTAATTTACAAAATCAATTAATACTGAAGAGCAGAAGTATAAGATAATAGAATTTGCCACCAAGGTCCATCATAAAACATAAAGCAAAATGGTATAATTATAGGTTGTTGATTTATTTTCTATAAATAATAGTTTACATTTTCAAAATTCCTTGTAAAAACAATTTTAACATTCACTTTTTAAAAATTTGAATTCCGAATTCCAAGTATGCCATAACATCCATGAAGAATAAAGTTTTGTTTCCTCATTAACTATTCTAATTCCATCAATTTCTTTTTCTTTGAGCCCCTTTATTCTGATCCCCTTCTCCTCTTAGGGTCACTTTAGTGTATCTCAATTCCTAGTGTTAGCAACTTAATGCATCATACTTTATGAGAACATTTTATATCTTTGTATTAGTGAGAAACATTAAAAAAAAGTAATGGAGGAACTTGAGGCATTATTTGGGGGAAGTATTCTAGGAACTCTTCTAATCTTGCCCCTGATTATTCTAGTTTCTCTTACGAGAAACCTGCTGTAAGATAAACAGACGTTATTTTGAAATAAAACATGACAATTCCTAGCCTAGAACTCTGGCCTTTTTCTAATCCCCATTTCTTGTTTCTGTCTGTTCTTAGCCATTGGTCCTTGAAAATGAAGGACCAAGATCATTAGAGATCCATTAGAGGGATTAGGGGAACAGTGCCCCTATGATTGGAAAATCCACATAAATTTTTTTGACCCTTCCTTCCAGAGAAGAAGTCTGAATTATTAAAAGATAATAAATGTTGATATTATACAACACTAGACATATATTTTATGTATTTTTCAGTTTCTAAACTTTTTCTGTGACATCCGTTAATCTTTGAATGTTGTTTGTGACTTTCACAACATTCTTCTAAAAATTTCATTTAATTTCTTATGCTGATCCACCATATATCAAAACCACAATGGGGTTTGTATAACTATACAAATATATTTGTATAACTAATACAAATATATATTTGTATAACTAATTGTATAGCTATAGATCATGAAATTTTAGGGTTGGGATTATTAAGCTTTTTTGTGTTGTTGACTTCTTTGGCCGTATGATGACACTTATGGAATCCATAATAATGGTAATATTATAATTAAAAATGATAATATTATTATGTGATGTTTTAAGATTTGCAAAGTACTTTACAATTATTATTTCATCTTATCATCAAAACAACCTTTGAAGGTAAGTGCTATAATTATATTTATTTTACAGAAAAAGAAATTGTTGCAGATAGAGGTTAAGAGACTCAGGATCATACAGCTAAAGTTTGTATTATATTTAAACAAAGATCTTTCTAAGTCCAACTACAGTATTCTAGCTTAATATTCTTAAATTAACAAAATACAACAAATACAAAGATAACAAAGCAATGAATTATATTGAAATAGTTATTATAGAACAAATTCACAAAGCCAGATTAAGTAGTTAAGAACCCTCATTTTAGAAAGAGAAATAAATAGGCTCAATGTTGTCTAAATTTTTCTGAAGGTTAAAAAGAGATGAAGTGGGGAGGTACAATTCTTTTTTTTTAACTCATATGGAAAACATTTCTTTCTCTAAACCAATCAGAGTCAGCTCCTAAGAAGATCCTTCTCCTTGAGATGCAAGCAATCAGCTCTGAAATGATTCTAGTAGTGCTTTTGTTAGATCAGATTGCATTGAACAAACCTTGGATTTAACATAGAAAAACAATTCTACTGGGCCCTCCTTTCATAGATAGCCTCCTGGGAACCATTAAGAATTTGACTTTCCCTTTAGCTCTTATGCTTCTCAGAAACTACCAATTTCCATAAATTGTTATTAATAACAATTTCAGACACCACAGACTCCAATGGTAGCCCAAGAGACCAATTGTATCCACTTTCACTTTTTGCTAATTCAACAAAGGATATTTGCAGTGTTATCTGAGACTTCCCAAACTCCATAAAACATTATATTTACATTTTCTATTAACTTCAGTTAAATTTGTGGGGAGGTATCATTTGATCAGTTTTAAAAAATTTATTGAAAATTATATCTTCCTGATATTCATAAGGAAAATACAAAATTCATCAATAAGCAAGCATGAGACACAATGTGTAATTAATTCACTGTACTACTTGTTGGAGAAACAAAGAAAAATAAGAGTCCCTGTCCTCAAGTAACTTAGTTTCTGTCAAAGAAAACATGCTTGTTATAATAAAAGCTCTCATTGTATTTTAGGATATCTGGGCATAAGCAGGTCAATCCCTCTTACACAATTATATTTAAAATACATATGTAATAAATGCAAGGTTATAGGAAGGTAAAGAGACACCAACAGTTGGAGGGGGAAATAGGAAAGGTTCTGTGTATCAAGTGTGGATATACAAGTGTTTTGTGTTGAGTCTGGATGAAATTTAGGGATTCTAGGAGATGAACACGAGTAGGGAGTGCATTAAAGGAGTGTGGAGGAGGCAACTACTATAAAGAGTCAGAGACTAAGTAGAACAGACTTAAAGCAGTGATAGAAAAGATACCCCCTAAAAGATATTACTTCTGTAGTTAGTTAGTGTGTAAATTGGCTCACATTAAAACAAATGCTAAAAATGAGAATTAAAATTCTCTGTCCTCTGAAAGCTTAGAAAAAAGGCATAATATGAGTATATCCTAAATAATAAGTTTGGAGACATAGTCATCCTAGAATTATTATATGATTTCTTCCTGTAATAGTGTTTGAAATGAGATAATAAAGGACATGGGAAGATTTTTATCTAATCTTGGTAGCCTCAGCCTACTTGTTATCGTAAATCTTAAATTTCTTTTTAGCTGATTTTCTTTGCACATAAAGGCAGATCACAAGTATTCCTTTGAGAAATGAAAAAAGGAGGTGGTGGATAGGTCTTATAAATAAGTAGGCCCAAAGAATGCAAGAAACATTAGTTCATGGGACATTACATTATTATGTATATAAAAATATCATCATGGAAATCATGGAAGTTTATTCATCAACATCAATCAGATGCTTAGGATAAAATGGAAGAGAAATTCTCTGAAGGCTTGATGAGACTTGACAAACATCTCAGTATATACTTTGACACTTAGTAACTCATTACAAAGATGGAAAAAAAGATAATGAGAGGAGAAATACATGTGGAAAAGTGGTTAAAGAAAAATAAATGTGAGCATATAAATATTTTTAGATTATACAGAAAATATCTCTACATAAACACAGTTTCTTTTAAAAAAAGAAAGAATAATATCACAAAGAATGAAACAAGCTGCATTTTAGAGAATGAAAAAAGACTTTACTAATGACATGGTAGTTATCCCTAAATTGTAGTATCATAGATACTGTTTCTGCATTTATACACAGAAGAGGCCTTAGAGGCGATTTATTTATTCCTAAACCTTTATTGTAAAAATAAAGTACCTGCCACAAAACTGAATAGTCAAGACTGATATAGACTATAATGATACTTATGATCAAAATGTACAATAAATAATTAAAAGAATGACATTGAGTAAAAGATATGACTTACAATTTAAGAAATTTGATTTTGAGTTACTTAAATATTATTAAAATAAAAATAATAAATGTATAATGGAAGGGACATTGATGCCGACTATAATGATTTTTATCAAGAAATTATTAGAAATTATAATCATATAAATTAATACAATTAACATTAATTTTCACAAGGAAACAAAACATCCCAGAAAGCATCGTGGCTAACATGTTTATTTTCTGTATGGTGTGACAAGATGTGCAACACAACTTCCTCCAAAGACGTGAAGATAAATAGCACACAAAAAACAAAGGAGGAAAGGAAAGAAATAAGCATTTATAAAGCACCTACTATATGCCAGGCACTATCTAAATGAATTATAGTTATCTAACTTGAGCCTCACAACAACTCTTCAAGAAAAGTGCTATTATTTTTCTAATTTTACAGTTTTGGAAACTGAGGAAGTGGTTGAGTAATATGCTTAGGATCACATAGCTAGTAAATATCTGAGACTGGACTTGAACTTAGGTCTTCCTGACTCTAGATCCATCACTCTACCCACTGTGTTACCTAATTGCCCATAATGAAAAATTGCATGGTGGGTGATCTTAAGCCTACAACATATAGTGAACAAGGAATTCTTAAGATGTGCAGGAGTAAAATTTTCCATCAAGGAATTGCATGAAAGAAAGTAAGGAGGGGCTAATCATGTGGAAAGATCAAGTGATGATAAATGCATGGACAGAGCATTCCATTAGTATCTTCGGGCTGTTGGGAGAAAATGAGGAGGGTAATGAGAACATTGATTATATTTTATATGGCAAAACTTAAGGGATAATATAAGAAAGAATCACACAGCATTGGGAAGCATGGGTTATAATTGGATTTTATGGAGTGAATCTTAGCTAATGGGATCACAGACTCTTTTGAGGAATGGCACAATCCATACTGTCACTTTCTGGATGATATTTTTATAACAATAGTTTTTATTTTTCAAAATACATATAAAGATAGTTTTCCATATTCAACTTTGAAAAACCTTGTGTTTCAAATTTTTCTCCCTCCCTCCTTCTTTCCCCCCACCTCTAGACAGCAAGTAATGTAACATAGGTTAAACATATACAAATCTTTTAAACATACTTTGGCATTTATCATGCTGCACAAAAAATATCAGATGAAAAGGGAAAAAGGAGAAAGAAAACAATAACAACAACAAAAGGTGAAAATACTATGCTGTGATCCACATTCAATCTTCACAGTCTTCTCTCTAGATGCAGATGGCTCCATCACAAGTCTGTTGGAATTGACTTGAATCACTTCATTGTTGACTTTCTTGCTTTTAATATGATGAAGTGAAAATGAGTTTGCTCATTTGGAGCTATGCTCAAAAAGTTATCAAAATGTGCATACCCTTTGACCCAGCAGCATTTCTATTGGACTTATATCACAAAGAAATCATAAAGGAAGGAAATGGCCCCAAATGTGCAAGAATGTTTGTGGCAGCCCTTTTTGTAGTGGCTAGAAACTGGAAACTGAGTGGATGCCCATCAATTGGAGAATGGCTGAATAAATTATGGTATATGAATATTATGGAATATTATTGTTCTGTATTAGATCAGCAGGATGATTTCAGAGAGGCCTGGAGAGACTTGCATGAACTGATGCTGAGTGAAATGAGCAGAACCAGGAGATCATTATACATGGCAACAACAATACTATATGACGATCAATTCTGATGGACATGGCTCTCTTCAACAATGAAATGTTTCAAACCACTTCCAGTTGTTCAGTGAAGAAAGCCATATACACCCAGAGAGAGGGATGTGAAATGTGGACCACAACATAACATTTTCATACTCTCGATTGATGTTTGCTTACATTGTGTTTCCTTTATCTGATATGTCTTTCTTGTAGATACGATTTTTCTTGCACAACAATAAGTGTGGAAATATGTATACATATATTCAATTTGTCAAGTATTTTAACATAATTAACATGTAGTGGATATCCTGCCATCTAGGGGAGGGGTGGGGAGTAGGGGGGAAAATTTGTAACAGAAAGCTTTGTAAGGGTTAATGTTGAAGAACTACCCATACATATGTTTTGCAAATAAAATAAAAAAGAAAAGAAAAGAAAAGAAAAGAAAAGAAAAGAAAAGAAAAGAAAAGAAAAGAAAAGAAAAGAAAAGAAAATGAGTTTGCTCAACTTGCTGGGTTATCAAAATAAATGGGCAGTATGTAAGGATCTAAGGAACTCTCTTTCATCTATAGATTTTGGGACCACTACTTTGATAGCATCTGGAGTTTTTTACTTCCTTCATGATTCTCAAATTGCATTTTTTTATTGTTGATGTTTTCAGATAAGTTATTTCTGATAAGTAAGGTATTAATTGTACTAACATCTCTATACTTTCCCCCACATGTCTCTATCACTCACAAAGAATGTAATTGCATATTACACAGTAAATTCTAAAAGAAGTTTAAATAATTAAGTTCATTAAGTCTTCTTCATTGATATTTTAAATAAATCTTTGCTACTTAAAAATAAAATGAACAAAATTCTAAAGTCAGATTCCAAGAGACTAATTGCCTTTATTTCTATTCATTATTTTTCACTCAGTGATAGACTGAGTTGACAAAATTGAATCTATCTTATCCAAAGTGAATGATTCTTTTGAATTTACTTAGCCATCAATCCTCCTTCTTATTTAATTATGACAACTAAGTTCCCTCTATCTCATTAACTTAAAAAAACCTTTAATTAGTTTCCCAAACTGCAGTATAATAATTTTGTACAAAATTTAATCTCCTGAATTTCAATGAGCAGTATGAATATTTTACCACTAGAATAAAAATGCTTCATTAAAATTATGAAAGGAAGAAAGCCTAATGTTGCAGAAGAATGAGAATATTTTACAGTAGGTGGTTGTTTTTCCTAGTATTCATCTGGAAATGCATATTCCTCCTCTAAAATTTAAGTTCACTCACATTAAAACAGATTTCTTTAATATAAAACAGAAATTTAAAAATTGCATATTGCATGAATATTGAGAAGAGTGATGTCAATTGCTCCTCTCCAGCAGAAAAAAGGCAAGTTTGTTTCCATTTCTTCAGCCTCAATGTCCTATTTTCAGAATACAAAATCACTTTATTGAAAGATATTTTTATTCATGTAGTACTTATTTTCCAATAGTTGATAAACACAAAACTTAGCTTTGGTACTATATTAAGTATTCCACTATGACTTCATAATAATTTGCTCCATTCTGAGATGGATATGAGATGCTATAATTGTGCTGAATATTTGTAACACTCATCCTTATATATGGGAAATAAGGTTATTTAGAAGAACTCTACTGTATATCACTCAGTAGTTGTCTGTACATATGTAGATATCCTACTATGTTAAAATGGTTCCTGCCACCTTGGTACTCCACTGTCCTATTTGATGAGATACTGGCCTATAAAGCTGAAGATCATGGATTTGGTTTGTACCCAGGAATAGTCCATCCTTTAGTAGTCCAATATTCAACTTATTTGGAAAGATTGAATGTTGAGAGGAAAGAATAATATGAAAAAACAGTGCATTGAATTTAAAAGAATTAATTTGATTCAGACAACATGGATTCAGACCTCAGGTCTGCTATTCACTGTAGGTCCTTGTACAAATTAGTTTCATTCTCTGAACCTTGGTCTCCCTCCTCTATAAAATATGAGGAGGTTGTACTAAAGAATTTTAAAGGTTTCTTCTATGTCTAAAATTTCTATAGTTCTAACTCGTATTTAAAAAGAAACACAAGAAAGTAAGCTACTAAAAGGCAGACTACTTTATTTTTGTCTTCTTAATCTCAGTGTCTAGCATAATGTCTTGTATATAATTGATGTTTTAAAAAGTTAGTTGAATAGAATTTTTTCAATAAGATAAATGCATACACATGCATCTATGTATATATATAACACAACAAAAACAGTTTAATATTTAGGACACATACACATATTTGCACAAATATATAGTTATAACACAGGATCTATAAATTTCTTGGATTTTGCCCTAGGTAGCTTCTTGATTATGAAGAATATGGAGAATTGTTGCCTATTTTCTATTTAGAAAAATCTTCATGAAAGTTGGGTTGTTTAAACAGATCTTTTAAAGGATGGCACTTAGAAATCTGGACGGGGAAAACATTACTAACCTAAAGAATAGACCTAAGTGGAAATATGTTTAAAAGCATTGCAACTAAAAAAAAGAATAAACCTAAGAAGGGACAAAGTTGGGACTCAATAAAAATTAAAAAAAAGTAATGTTAACAAGCACATGAATGAAAAAGGGCACAGTATTTCTTTTCTTGCTTAGTGAGGTATTTTGTTGATTCAATGGGATTTTTATTTATGTTGCCTGTCAGGAGTGATTACAATACCCTATGTAATATATATATATATATATATATGTATATATATATATATATATATATATATATATGAGATCCATACCCTCCTTAAACTATGATGGCCAGAAATGAATACAACAATTAAAATGAGTTCCTATAGAAGTGGAATAGTGTAGGTCTATTACCTCCCTATTAATTGAACGGAACTACTCTAAATTATTGTTTTAATACTTTGAGGGTTCTTCAAACATTCAGGTCTAAAACACTTGACAATGTAAATATAAAATGCCTTAAGTAAAGCCAAAAATTGATGATTTTTTTCAGATTACTTATCACCTTGGATAATTGCTCCCTTCTATTAGTGACAGATGAGTGAGAAATCACCATATATGTCATAAACCATGACTCAAATCTACTTGTATCTGAAATAACAATACTCCATGCTTTGGTGACTAATTATAGAAAAAGTGTGTACTAGCAGAAATGTCTGTACAATGAAGTAATGTACATACTTTCCAAAGTTTCAAAGCACTCTGTAAAAGTCAATTATTATTTCATTTCCAAACAAAACTGCATGGAAAACAATGAGGAGGACAGCACAACCAACAATTGTTTAAAAACAACACTAAAATGGCTCACACATAACTCAGCTATTGGTAATTATTATTATTTCTAGAAAAATTTTCCTTCAGTAAAGCTGAAAGAAAAGATGCTTTTATTTTAAAACACAAAGATTGTTGTTCATTCTTTGTTCTTGAAGAGGACCATAATCAGGGAGGTGATGTCATTACATGCAAGTGAATAGGATTTAAGTGAAGAAGGGCTGTGCAAGGTCACCTGCTTCACTTTCCCTCCCAGAGACATCTGAGTTCAGTGGCAAGATACAGATCAAGACACAAAACAAAATAAAACATATAACCAAATAGGGATTTTATACTGAAATACTGATTTTCTCTATACCTTTTTTGTCATCTGAATGATAAATTCTTTCATTTTTTATTCCTTCATTCAAAAAGTATTATCACTCCTTGAGGGCAGAGAATATTTCTTTTTTGATTTTGTATTTCCAGAACTCAGCATGATGTCTTGCACACACAACAGACATATATACTTATTGAATTAAATTGAATTCCTTATCATTTTCATCAACAGTAGCAATGTAAAAACAATTAAGTGCACATTATATATAACATGACAAGATACCTTCCATATAAAACCCTAGAATCAAGTTATAGGGACAAAGTATATACATAAGAAGGATAAATAGTAAAAGTTTGCAACATATTATAAATGGCAAATCAGAGTTGTGGATAATAAATAAGAACTACAGAAATTCAGGGATGAGATCACTGAGAGTTGTGACCAGCAGGAAAACACAAACAAGGTGAGGTTTTAACAAGGTAGAACTCTATAACCACCTACAAAGCCAAGATTTCTATCTTGACTAAACCTGGAAGATATGAGCTACAAGGATACTAGCCTCTTTATAATATATTTCTATTTGGGAGAAGGGTTTTTGGGCAAAAGAGGTCACTGAGAAGGTTGGAGAGTATAGTGTGGAAAAGAGTAGGTTTGGTAAGCAGAGAAATGAGATCCTGGGTAGTTAGGGAGAATAAAGTGTTTGCTAGGGGGTACTGTTAGGATGTAGATTTGTAAGATAGAAAGTAGGGAATACTAAAAATAACTTCATATACTTCATAATTATGCATTGGGCTTGCTAGGTGTATCTCCCAACTTTGGGCAGAACAAGTGGATAATAAATGTTAAATTCATTCTAATATAGATTACCATTGCTGCATATGAAATCTGAGACCACAGATTGGGGTGGGATTTAGAGAGCAAATTGTTCTGTAGACCTTGTTTTTTTGATTAATATTCAAATAATTAATTTACACATATTATTAACACATCCTCTAGCATTTTAAAGTTTATTTCTTACCAAAAATTTTGCAAGGTAGAAAATCAGGTTTCTAAAAATATCTATTAAGCATAGAGGATTAATCTTAAGACCAAGAATATCAACAAAGGAAATGTCTCTGATTATATAAACTTCAAGCAAAGGAAAGATAATTCCTGCTCCTAAGAAATTTACATTCTAATGTTTTATGGGGGAATATAACTTATAAGAGAATTGAAGGTGGAGAGAAAGGACACACTCAATTACAGACAGTAAAAGATATCTGAGAAATCAGTTGTGTGTCTCAGAGAGGAACAAAGGAGTAAACATGAATATTCTCAGGAAACTTCTTTAAAATAGAACATTGTTTGAAAATGGATATTATCCTGGCTTTCTGAACTTCTTTTTTCACCATGCTCCAGCAGCTTTCTAACCCCAAAAGCTAATTTTTTTTTATCAATGTACTCAATCATCTATCTATTTATTTTCCTTTCTTTCTTCCTTTGTGAGGCAATATGGGTTAAGTGACTTGCCTAGGGACACACAGCTAGTAAATGCTAAGTATCTGAAGCTGGATTTGAATTCAGGTCCTCCTGCCTACAGGCCAGTGCTCTATCCACTGTCCATCTAGCCACTCCTGTCTCTCTTTTCTTGGAAGATCCCTCTACCCTTATAGCCCCTTCTTCCAAGGAACTGTTTCCTATTGGAACTTTCATTTTAAGGAAGGATCCCCAAACTAGTCACAGTCATTCCTTCATTCCTCTCTGGGACTCATGATTGATAATCCAAATTTCTTTTGACACAATGTGTTCTCTTTCCACATTGCTGTTTTCATCTTTCTTTTATATGTTGTCTTCCCCCATAGATGTAAGTTCCATGAGAACAGAAATTGTCTTTTTTTTTCTTCTTTTTGCATCCCTAGATTTAGTCCAGTACCTAACATATAGTCAATATTTAAGAAATACTTGTAGACCATAAGAAAAAAAAGACCCAAGAAGGATAAAGAGGCTAAAAGAGTTACAATCACTAGAAGAAGAGAAAGAGCAGAAATTGACTAAAATTAAACATAAAACTGAATTTTGATGCCCTGTTCTCAGTAATAAAATGTTTCATCTGGTTTTATTTCTCCAATAATTTTTACATAGTGTGGATTACATGCTACAATGGATTTGCAATTAGCTAGACAAAACTTTCCCTGCAGTTTAATAGTCCTTCATCTAGATTCTTTAGTACCATCAAAACTCCTTGCAACGTGTAACTTCAATAAGATGATAGAGTACATGGAAAGCCTAACTCCAGCTCTCATACAATGAAAAAGTCCTTCTGTAATTTGATCTCAACTTTCTGTGTCTGAAAACAAGAATTAAAGAACCCAATTCTTTCACAAAATTGGCATCTCTCGGGGGGCGGAGCCAAGATGGTGGAGTGAAAAGGTGACTTTCTGCCTCTCCTCCGATCTTTCTCTCAAATCAACAATAAAATAAGCCTCTGAACTGATCTTCAAGTCAACGAACTCAGAAATATTTGGGCACGGCTGTCTGGAGAAATTCATATCAGGTTAGTCGGACTCGGACAGAGAGGTAAATAGACAACCCCTGTGCAGGCCGGAAGTGAGGGTGGGACTCAGCTCAGCTCATCTTGGAAGAAATTCCAAACTCCAAACTCCAAATTCCAAACACCTGGAGTTTATCTGAGGCACTCGGGACACTCTGCCCTGATTGGGGACAGGTGTTCTGGCAGACTTGCCTTGTTTAAGGAGTAATTCGGCCTTAGTCCTAGGCCCCACCGGCCCAGCACCTTAAGTCAACTCGCCGAAGTGCCCCAGGGCAAAGCGTCTTCAGCCGAGGTTTTTTTTTTTTTTTTTTT
>JAJPUD010010171.1:0-47295 GCA_023553655.1 Myrmecobius fasciatus | reverse complement strand
CACAGCTTTTGGGATAAATACTCTCTATTTGGCAAAAACTGCTGGGAAAATTGGAAACTAGTGTGGAAGAAATTAGGGCTTGACCCATACCTAACACCACATACCAAGATAAGATCTAAATGGGTTCATGATCTAGATATAAAGAGGGACTTTGTAAGCAAGTTAGAGGAACGTAATATAGTTTATCTCTCAGACCTGTGGAGGTGGAACAAATTTATGTCCAAAGAAGACTTGGAACTCCTAATTGAACACCAGATGGATAATTTTGATTATCTTAAGTTAAAAAGTTTCTGTACAAACAAAACAAATGCAGACAAGATTAGGAGGGAAGCATCTAATTGGGAAATCATCTTTACATTTAATGGTTCTGATAAAGGCCTCATTTCTAAAATATATAGAGAATTGTCTCATATATATAAGAATTCAAGCCACTCTTCAATAGATAAGTGGTCAAGGGATATGAACAGACAATTTTCAGATGATGAAATTAAAACCATCTCTAGTCATATGAAAAGTTGCTCCAAATCACTATTGATCAGAGAAATGCAAATTAAGACAACTCTGAGGTACCACTACACACCTGTCAGATTGGCTAAAATGACAGGAAAAGATAAGGATGAATGTTGGAGGGGATGTGGGAGGGCTGGGACACTAATACATTGTTGGTGGAACTGTGAACGGATCCAACCATTCTGGAGAGCAATTTGGAACTATGCTCAAAAAGTTGTCAAACTGTGCATACCCTTTGACCCAGCAGTGTTTCTACTGGGCCTATATCTCAAAGAGATCTTAGAGGAGGGAAAGGTACCCACCTGTGCAAGAATGTTTGTGGCAGCCCTTTTTGTAGTGGCTAGAAACTGGAAACTGAAGGGATGCCCATCAATTGGAGAGTGGCTGAATAAATTATGGTATATGAATGTTATGGAATATTATTGTTCTGTAAGAAACGACCAGCAGGACGATTTCAGAGAGGCCTGGAGATACTTGCATGAACTGATGCTGAGTGAAACGAGCAGAACCAGGAGATCATCATGCACAGCAACAACGGTATTACATGATGATCAATTCTGATGGACATGGCTCTCTGCAATAAAGAATTGTCTCAAACCAGTTCCAGTTGTTCACTGAAGAAAACCATATACACCCAGAAAGAGGGACATGAAATATGGACCACAACGTAACATTTTCATGATCTCTATTGTCATTTGCTTGCATTGTGTTGCCTTTCTTTGATTCTTTTTTTTTTCTTGTAGATAGGATTTTTCTTGCATAACTTCTCAAGCATTTCAACATTATTAACATGTAGTGGACTTCCTGCCATCTAGGGGAGGGGAGGGGACTGAGGGTAAAATTTGTATTGGAAAGCTTTGTAAAGATCAAGGTTGGGGAACTACCCATACATATGTTATACAAATAAAAAGCTTAAAAGAAAAAAAAATAAAATAAAATATAATCATATTCTAAAAAAAAATGGCATCTCTCAGTCTTTGCCCACTGTTTGAAAAGATAGTTTCTTTTTTTTTTTATTAAAGCTTTTTATTTCTAAAACATATGCATGGGTAATTTCTCAACATTGACCCTTGCAAAGCTTTCTGTTACAAATTTTTCCCTCCTTTCTCCCCCACTTCCTCTCCAAGTTGGCAGAAAGTCTAATACATGTTAATTATGTTAAAATACATGACAAATTGAATATGTGTATGCATATTTATACATTTATGTTTGCTGTACAAGAAAAATCAGATCTATAAGAAAAAAACCTGAAAAGGAAAACAAAATGCAAGCAAACATCAATAGAGAGTGTGAAAATGCTATGTTGTGGTCCACATTCAGATCTCATAGGCCTCTCCCTGGGTGTATATGGCTTTCTTCATCACTAAACAACTGGAACTGGTTTGAAACATCTCATTGTTGAAGAGAGCCATGCCCATCAGAACTGATCATCATATAGTCTTGTTGTTGAATAATAATATTCCATAACATTCACATAACATAATTTATTCAGCCATTCTCCAATTGAATAGTTTCCAGTTTCTAGCCACTATAAAAAGGGATGCCACAAACATTTTTGCACATGTGGGTCCCTTTCCTTCCTTTAAGATCTCTTTAGGATATAAGCCCAGGAGAAACACTGCTGGGTTAAAGAGTATGCACAGATTGATAACTTTTTGAGCATACCTCCAAATTGCTGTCCAGACTGGTTGGATCTGTTCAGAGTTCCACCAACAATGTATCAGTGTCCCAGTTTTCCCACATCCCCTCCAACATTTTTCATCATCTTTTCCTGTCATCTTAGCCAATCTGACAGGTGTGTAGTGGTATCTCAGAGTTGTCTTAATTTGCATTGGAAAGATAGTTTCTGATAGAAAAGAATGCACAACCTTGACTTTATTGCAAGGGATATATGGTTAACTAATTCATAATGGTGTCACATGATCCAAGTTTCCAAAAGTCTATAATTAATTGTTAAAATTTAAATTAAAAAATTGTTCAAAATTAAAAATAATAAAAAGGATAATCCCTATGAAAATTTAAATTTCAATGAGTTAAAAAGGGATTTTGTTACTATGCTGTGAAAAAAGATAAACATGATGAATGTAGAGAAACATTAAACAATTTACTTGAACTGATACAAAGCAAAATAAACAAAATTGGGGCAGCTAGGTGGTACAGTGGATAGAGCACCAGCCCTGAAGTCAGGAGGACCTGAGTTCAAATATGGTCTCAGACACTTAACATTCCCTAGCTGTGTGACCCTGGGCAAGTCACTTAACCCCAATTGCCTCAGCAAAAAGCAAAATAATAATAATAACAAGGAAAATAATCTACACAACGACCACAAATAAGGTAAGTAAAAACAACCACAAAACCAGTGAAAATGAATGTTGTGAAACTAAGAACAAACATGGCTCCAAAGAAGAAATATATCAAGACACCTTCCTCCACAACTCTTTTGCAGAGGTGTGTGGGTATACACCTGATATTTTATGTCAGCTTTTTTTTGATGTATCGATCAGTTTTTATTATTTTTTCTTTTTTTGCCTTCTTTGAATGAGATTATTCCCTATGTGTGAAACTGATAGAAAAAGTTTAGGTAATAGAAAACAAAAGATTAATATTTTAAAGTAAAATTTTTAAAGAGTTCTCAAATATTAATGAATGTACATCAACAAAGCAAAGGATCCATTATTATTCACAAAGTACATATTCCTGTGTTTATATAAACCAAATAACAATAAATATTTTATTAAAAATTTAAACAATATTTTATAAATAAAGATGATTTAAGGCCTAAAAATGAAAACAAGAAAAAATATTTTCTTTAAAATAATAATTTTTAGAAAATAAAAGGCAGAGCAATGTGAAAGGACATCAGTGAATATACCCAGAAACCTATACATTTAAGATGAGACTATTAAAAATCAGAACTTGGGATAGGTTTTGACATAATGTTTATGTGGATTAATTATCTATCAATCATGCTCTGTAGTTAGTGTAAAACTCATCACTATATGTGTCTCCAGAGATTTATCCCTTTAAATTGTACTTTTGTCTTAATTTTTATTTTGTTCTTTTGCTTCTTTTAAGCAAGCTTCTTTGCTTCTCTCAGAGAGCTCACTATTATTGGCATTTTTAACACTTATTTTGATGACACTTCTAAAATCCTAGTCTCAATTCCTTTACTTGCTCAGTCTATTTCTTATCTCATTATGCAGCTTGGACCCTCGCCATAGGCCAATCCAATGAAGCAATCAATAGTGTATAGAATCTGCTTGAACTACTATTTGATTCTAATTAGCTGACTGATCCCTGGCTCTGGATAACACCCAAATGTCTTTTTTCATCCTTGTTGTTCCCAGGCTAAGGATGATGAAGAATTAAATACTGCAGGTTATATGCAGTGTAAATACAAGTTTTCTAACTTCAACTGAGCACTCACTCTTGCTTAATACTTTTCTGAATCATTTTTTGTTGCTTCTCAGATTACTGAGAGACAACACCCAGCCTTTGCCATGCTTCTTTAACCACATATCCAATTTCCTCATCTTTTTTTGGAAACATAACCATGCATCTTTTTTTCTATTGTTGTCACTGCTGATGTTAAGGGAATTGTTGTTTAGATGGTTTAATGAACTTTATCAGTGAAGATTAGCAACTGTTTTCTAATTTACATTCTCGGACAGTTGACTGGGGATATTGAGAATTCAAGTGATTCTGACAAGATTATACAGAAAGTTTGTAACTTGTATGTATCCAACTCTTCCTGACTCTCTGGTAGATGAATAAGTATATGATCATAATGGAAAACTATTGTGCTTTAAGAAATGATGACCCCAATGATCTTAGAAAAACAAGGATAGACTTGCATGAAATAATGAAGAGTGAAATGAAAACTAAGAGAATGTTACACTCAGTAACAGTGGTACTATTTTAAGAACAATACTGTCAATTTGACTATTATAAATACCCAGTTAACTACAAAATATACATGAAGAAAAATACTATCTGCATCCAGAAAAAGAACTGATAAATATCAGCATTTATAGAATGATTCCAAATACACATACATAGACAGACACACACAGACATTTGTGTCTCTGGGGGAAGGAAGGAAAAATAGGAGAAAACAAGAAATATGGTAATTATAATATATTTAAATGGAATAACAAGTTGCATAAAACAGATTTGTAGTTTCATGAACAATCATCTTTTTTTCCCCTATTTTATAATAAAAAATGCTTATTTTATTTCTTAAATTCAGAACAAAATAAATTTTAAAAATGATCAATAGAATTCAATAATTCTATTAACTACTTTGAGGTTTACATGGGAAGGAAGAATTTTGATAAGTGGATAGACCACCTGGAAGGCACATCAGTATTCACAGTGACATGCATAAACTTAAAATCCCTCCCATGGCCTGAGAGCACCAGCAGAGAAAAGCTACAGTTGGTTTTAACCAGGGTTCAGGATTTAGAAGGGATTTTCCACAGTGGATACTTAATATTTATTGAGTGAATTGATTATTGAATGATGGAACCATTATTCTAAACTTGAAATATGATCATGTTACATTTTTTCTCTTCATCACTACCCAAATCCAATCATTACCTGAGTTCTACAATTCTGTCTCCAAAATCCATCATCTCCTTTTCATCGCATCTGCCACTGTTGTAGATTATTCCTTCTTGATGAATTGCTGAAATTACTCAACTATTCTTCCTCTTTTTTAATCATGTGAACGATTGCTTAAAAAAAGAACTTTTGAGATTACTACCTAATATAACATAATCTTCATATAAGTATATATATATACTGACATCTAAAAACATTTATTGGCTTTATATTGCCTACCCAAGCAAATACAAACATATTAATTTAGTAGTAAAGTGATCTCAACTTCCATTTTGGTTCTTATCTTCTACTAATCTCTATATTAAAAGATACCATGTTACTCTCATGGTCAACAAACTTTAATGATCACCATTAGTTCTAGGAAAGAATAAAAAAAATCTTCTATATAAAGCCCTCCTATACTTGCTCTAACTTATTTTTAAAATCTTACTCTAGTACTATATGGTCCAGCCAAACCATCCTTCTTGTTTTTCTCTAGTGACACATGTCACTCAATTTCTTGTCTTGATGCTTTTGTACAGGTTATCCCTTATCCCTAGAATATACTACCTTCCTCATCTCCATCTCTCAGAGTCCCTCATTTACTCAAAAAAGCTCAGTTAACAGTTTGTCTTCCTTTCTTGTTTTTTTTTTTTTCTTGATGCTAGGTCCTTCTCCTTCTCCTCATAAACAAGCAAATAAATATAGTGTGTTTCTTTTGTATGTATTTAAATGTGTATATGCTGTCTTTCCTGATAGAATGAATTTTCCTTCAGGATAAGAATTGTTTTGTTTTGTTTTGTTTTTTCTTTGTATTTCCAGTGCTTAGTCTAGTGCCTAACACATAGTAAACATATATTGATGGACTCATGTTTTCTAACAAAAATGGACTATTTGCTGTTTCTCATCATATCCTGAATTTTCTTAGATGCTGTCCATCTTTGATTATATAATTCTCTTCTTGGAACACCCTAACTACATTTCCTCTCTATTTTCATTTGAAAAAAAAATTGACAAATCTTAGCTCTTCCATGAAATCTTTCTTATGATTCCAACCAGATGTGAACCTTCATCTTCTGAACTTTAAAAGCATTGTGTTTGTATGTCTCCCATGAGACTTCATCATATTATGTCTTTTAGTAGTGATATTTTTATACAATTCAAAAGTAATTAAAATGTTTATCATAATAGTTATTGGCATAGCGTGATTTAAGATTTGCAAAGAATTTTAAATCTATCTATATTATTTGATCCTCAAAGAAAAACATGTGAAGCAATTGCTATAGTTATTAATATTCAGAATTAATCTTAATTCTGAATATTCAGAATACTGAAATCAGAATATCAGAATTAATATTCAGATAAGAACATTAAGATCAAGAGATATAATGATTTATCCATGCTTACAAAGTAAATATCTGGAGTAGGGCAAAAGATTTGGAGCTGGAAAGGGTATTCGAGGTCAACTAATCCAATGTATTTATTGTACAGATGAGGAAATTTAGTCTCATAAAGTTTAAGTGCATTACACAAGGTAATATATTTGGTAGTTTCCAAAATAAGATTATAATTTATGTCTTCCAAAATAGATTATAGCCTACCTATAAACAATGGCTTTTTCCTACTCAGACTTCATTAACAAAACTTTCTTTTTCATTTTTCCTCACATAAGCATAAGCATATAGTCAAACTGCTTCAGTGGAATATGCTACCTTGATAAGGAATAACTTCTTTATTTGGATTAAATCAAATAATCTGAACTGAATCTAAATAGAGCATGTATACATGTATGTGTGTATGTATTTATGCATGTGTGTGTATGTGCAAACATGCCCCTGAATCAAACAAGGTTTTTGTGGAGCAAATGAATCACATTCTAATATTTTTATGTAAAAGAGAGATGCTAGCTCAGAATCTGGAGGTTGGAGCAATGGGAAGATTTAGCTATAGTTGAGAAGAGAGATACTGAGGAGAGTCCTGGAATCTATGGATATTGTGAAAAGAAGGGTTCAGACTGAGGGAGGCCCAAGAAAAGGCTCACTATTTCCCAGATATCTTTTCTTGATACCTGTCTATTTATAAACACTACAACAATGTACGATTTTGTAATTCAAAGGTTTTAAGTAAACTTGTTTTTTTTCCCTCAACCACAAAGAGATTAGTAATTCACTAGAGGTAGGTTAGACAGAAAACCCAATCTCTGATTACGTATTAAAAATTATTCTAAATGAGGGCTCAGAGTGATATTTACTGACCTTAGAACTTTTTATCAAAAGCAAACTCTGTAAAACAGTAAAAGGTTAAATTAATAGGGTAAGGATTCCCTAATTCATTTTAAAAAACCTACTGGGAAAAACCTGGAATTGTGGTTAAAAAAGTCTTATGCCAAAATTCTTAATCTGGGTCCATACAAATAGATTTCATGGGATATATATATATATATATATATGTGTGTGTGTGTGTGTGTGTGTGTGTGTGTGTGTGTGTGTGTATGTGTGTATATATATATGTGTGTGTGTATATATATGTATATATATGTATATATATATATAAACTTGGATGGAAAATATCACATTTTTATTTTCATCAACCTCTAATTGAAATCTAACATTTTTATTTCATTTGAAAATGTAAACAAAACCCTTTCAAGAGATCCATAGGCTTTACCAGACTTCAAAATGTGTTAGTGATAAAAATGCTTAAACTCTTGGTTGGGAGTCAAGACGGACAAATATCAGGGAGAAGTACAGCTGAATTCTCTCCTACAACTCTCCCAAGATCTATAAAACACATCAAATCTAGTTCTGATTGAGAAATCTAAGAAAAAATTAAAATGATTTATTTTTATAGCTTGTCAGCATAAGAAGATAGACATAATTTATATACACTGGGGACAGAGTTTCTAGGCACAAGCCCTCCAGTTCAGATACTGAAGGAGAACTGAGACTGTATCAGAGAAGGAAGATGTCTTAGAATCACATAGAAAGACCTTATCTTATGCAAGAAACAGAACAGGTGCCAAATGGCAGCTCTTTTGCTCATTCCCAAGTTCTGGGTCACAGATTCAGAATGGACTGAAAAACTTTACCTAGGGGTGGCAGGTTGAGAACTTATAGTGAATCCTAAGCCACTTACAAACCAAAGATTAAACTAAGAAAATAGTCAATAATTGTGGCTTCATCACCTGTTTGGAACTCAGCCTCAATTTTAGTCTTCATTTCAGCCTGGAATGTGGGATGGAATAGCAAGGACAAGAACTCTAGACCCAAAAGATACTTGTACTGCTTTGACTGAATTTAAAAAAGCTTTTAAGCTAGCTGATAATGGCTGAGTCTGGAAGCCATTCTAGCCAAGTGGAAATACATATCTTGCTCAGACCCAAATTCAGGTCAGTAACTTGCTGAGCTGATCATTTGGTTCCTTACTTTATCTTGAATCAGAACATTTAGGAAAAATGAAAAAATTGTACATTGTTGTAGTGTTTGTAAATTGTAGGAAAAAAGATACCCCAGAAATACTTGAATAATATAACACACAATATCATAAGAAAGAAGGAACAGACCCCAAGAAGACATAAGCTCTGCATAGATATTTCCTATAGAAAATTCTAGATTTTGGCCATGACACAAAGTCTGAAGACAAGTATTAGACTGGAAAAATGAGCAAAGAAGTCAAAAGGACATCATGTTAAAGAACTATTATAGTGACAGAGACAATCAAGATAAAAATACAGAAGAGAATGACCTCAAAACACTGACAAGGAAAGCCACAAAGAAAAACACTGCTTGGATACAAGTAAAACAAGAAATTATTTGAAAGTATAAAAGGAGTTTTAAAAACTTACAATACTATATTTTAATCAATGAAAGGAAAGTGTGAAAGCAAAAATTGGAGGTGGCAAAGAGAAATTAAAGCTAGGAAGAAAGTGCAGTAAAGTCAGGAAGCTGCTCAAGCTCTCCTAGTTTCCTTCAAAAATCACATGCAACCAAGCCTCTGAACAGAATCTAACCAAATGAATCCACTCTCCAGCTCAAGATAGACTGAAAAATCTTCAAGAAAAGCCAGTCTCACTGGGTTGTTCAGCCCAGCTCAGATAGACTCTGGGAAATCCAGTGAGAGGGTCTTAATCACAGAATATCAGCAACTAAGACCCTCAGTCCTGGCTCAGTACAAGAGCAAATCAGTGGGGCAGCTTCCAGACTCAGCTCAGAAGGCAAACTCTGGGAAACTAGGCTGTTTCCTGAATAGAGCACGCAAAGACACCCCCTACTAACAAAAGGGGCCTTTTTGCTCAAAGCCAAGCCTCATAGTTGCACAGAAAGCTTGGGAAAGCACCACCTTTATTCCAGGAGCAGAGTTCCACCACAGAAGTAAAAAAAAAAAAAAAAAAGAGGAAATACTAAAAGAAAAGAAAATGAGCAAAAATCAGAAAAGGAAAGAAAATGAGCAAGAAAAAGAAAAAAACCTTGACCCTAGAAAGCTACTAAGATGACAGGGCAGACCAAAACATAAACTCAGAAGAGGACAGAATTTAAAGAGTGAGATAAATTAGTCTCAAGCCCAAAGGGGCTTCTTGGAAATGTTCACAAAAGACTTCAAAAAGCAAATGAGAGTTAGGAAAAAAACAAAAGAAATGAGAGGTATGCAGAGAGTCAACAATTTGGAAAAGGAAGAAAAAAATTGCCTCAAGAAAACAACTATTTAAACAGTAGGATAAATCAAATGGAAAAAGAGATACAAAAACTAACTGAAAAAAATTACACATTAAAAACAATAACAGGGCACATGGGAGTGAATAACTTTGTGAGTCAGCAAGAATCAGTCAAACTAAAAAGAATGAAAAAATGGAAAAAATGTGAAATATATCATTGACAATACAGTTAACCTGGAAAATAGATCCAGAAGAGACAATTTAAAAATAATTGGCCTTTCTGAAGGCCATGACCAAAAAAAAGAGTCTGGACACCATTCTACAAGAAATCATTAAGTAAAACTGTGCCAATATTCTAGGAACAGAGGGAGCAATACTCATTGAAAGAATTCATCAATAATCTCTGGAAAGAGATCCCACAAAGAAAACTTCAAGGAACATGGTTGCAAAACTCCAAAACTATAATCTCAAGATAAAAATACTTCAATTTGCCAGATAAAAATAATTCAAATATCAAGGAGAATAGTCAGGATTACCCAGGATCTGGCAGCTTTTATAATAAAGCATCAGAAAGTCTGGAATAGCATATTTGGAAAAGCAAAGGACCTGATTTTACAACAAAGAATTAACTACCCAGTAAGATTCAGCATGATTTTTCTTTCTTTCTATTATTAAAGCTTTTTATTTGCAAAACATATGCATGGGTAATTTTTCAACATTGACCCTTCCAAAGCCTTCTGTTCCAATTTTTTATCTCCTTCCTCCTCCCTCCCTCCCCTATATGGCAGGTAGTCCAATATATGTTAACTATGTTAAAATATATTACAAATCCAATATATACATATATACATATTTATAATTATTTTGCTTTATAAGAAAAATCAGATCTATGAAAAAAAACCTGAGAAGTAAAACAAAATGCAAGTAAACATCAACAGAAAGCACGAAAATGCTATGTTGTGGCCCCACAGGCCTCTCTCTGGGTGTATATGGCTTTCTTCATCAATAGATAATTGGAAGTGGTTTGAAACATCTTATTACTGAAGAGAGCCATGTCCAGAATAGATCATCATATAGTCTTGCTCTTGCTGTGTATAATGATCTCCTAGTTCTGCTCATTTCGCTTAGCATCAGTTCATGTAGATCTCTCCAGGCATCTCTGAAATCATTCTGTTGGAGTAATTTCTTATAGAACAATTCTATGACATTCATATATTATAATTTAGTCAGCCATTCTCCAATTGATGGGTATCCATTCAGTTTCCAGTTTCTAGCCACTACAAAAAGGGCTGCCACAAACTTTTTTGCACATGTGGATCCCTTTCCCTCCTTTAAGATCTCTTTGGGATAATAAGCCCAGGAGAAACACTGCTGGGTGAAAGAGTATGCACAGTTTGATAACTTTTTGAGCATAGTTCCAAATTTCAGCATGATCTTTCAGCAGAGAAGATGGAGCTTTAAGGAAATAAGAGAGTTTCAAAAATTTCTACTGAAAAAAACAGAACTCATAAGAAAATTTAATCTACAAACATATAGATAAACAGGGGAAAGTATATATTTAAAGATTTAAATTTTTATATCTCTTCATGGAAAAACAATATCAGTAAATCTTGAGAACTGTTTCTGACACTGGGGCAGACACAAGGGGGCACAGCATGGATAGAGGGTGTGGTTGTGATTGGATTCTGATGTGATGACTTTAAAGAAAAAGGTAGTAGAAAAAGGTCTGTACTGGAAAAAGAGGAAAGGAATAGTATAATGGGACAATTAGCTCACACAAAGAAGCTCAAAAGACCTATTGCAAATCTAGAGAAAAAAGGGAGGGGGATGAACATTGTCTGAAGCTTGATTTCAATAGCTTTGGCTCTTAGAGGGAATAACTTAATCATTCAGATGGGTATAGAAATTTATTTAATCCTCTAAAGAGTAGGAGGAGAAAGAGGAAAAGAAAAGGGAAGAACAGGATAGAAGCAAGGGCAGAAACACTAGGAAAAAAGGTAAGAAAAGGGGGAAAGTTGATAAAAGATAAGGCAGAGAGGAGTGTTAGGAGATAAGGTAGTGGGGGGTGAGTTAAAAAAACATATGACTAAGAATAGAGTGGAAAGAGAGAACAAAAGTATATACAGGGGAGAAAATAGGATAGAGAGAAATACAGAACTGGTAATCATGTGTTAATGTAAATGAGATGAACTCTCCCATAAAATGGAAGCAAATAGCAGAGTGGATTAAAAAACAGAATCCTACAATATGTTGTTTACAAGAAACATATTTGACATAGAAAGATACATACAGAGTAATGGTAAAAGTGTGGAACAGAATTTATTATGCTTCAGCTGAAGTAGAAAAAAACAGAAGTAGCAATTCTGATCTCAGATTAAAGCAAAAATAAAAAAAATCTTATTAAAAAGATAAGGAGGGAAAGTACATCTTGATATAGGGTATAAAAATAGTGAAGTAATAGAGCAGGGAAATTACTAGAGAAGATTTTAAGCCACTTATGGGAAGAAATAGACAGCAAAACTATTCCAGTGGGGGGACCTCAACCTTCCCCTCTCAGAATACGACAAATCTAACAAGAATAAACAAGAAAGAAACTAGGAAGGTAAATAGGATCCTAGAAAACCTATATATGATAGATCCCTGGAGAAAATTGAGTACAGACACATAGGAATCCTTTTTCTCGGCAGTACATGACACTTAAAGAAAATCTGACCATGTATTAGAGCATAAAAACCTCATAATCAAATGCAAAAAGGCAGAAATAGTAAATGCTTCCTTTTTAGATCACAATGCAATAAAATTATATTCAATAAAGAGTCAGTTAAAGATAGATTAAAAACAAATTGGAAATTAAATAATCTAATTCTAAAGAATGAGTGGATCAAACAACAAATCACAGAAACAATCCATAATTTCATCCAAGAAAATGACAATAATGAGACAACATACCAAAACCTATGGGATGAAGACAAAGCAATTCTTAGGAAAAAATTATACCTCTAAATAGAGACATAAATAAAATAGAGAAAGAGAAAATAAATGATTTAAACTTACACCTAAAAAAGCTAAAAATAGAACAAATTAAAATACCCCAATTAAAGACCAAATTAGAAATTTTGAAACTCAAAGGACAGTAATAAAATCAAGATTAAGAAAACTATTGAACTAATAAACAAGAATAATAGTTGGTTTTATGAAAAACACTAACAAAATAGATAAACCTTGGGTTAATTTGATCCGAAAAAGGAAAAAAAAATAAGTGACTAGCATCAAAAATGAAAGGGATGAACTCATCACCAATGAAAAAGAAATTAAAACAATAATTAGGAGCTATTTTGCCTAACTCTATGGGAGCAAGTCTGACAATCTAACTGAAATGAATGAATATTTTCAGAAATATAAATTGCCCAGGTTATTAGAAGAGGAAATAAAATACTTAAATAGTCCCATTTTAGAAAAGGAAATTGAACAAGTCATTAATGAACTCCTTAAGAAAAAAATTTCCAGGGCCAGATAGATTCACAAATGAATTCTAACAAATATTTAAAGAACAATTAATCTCAATACTATGTAAACTATTTGCAAAAATTGAATTGGTAAAGAATGATAAGGAGTATTGCCAAATTCCTTTTATGACTCAAATATCGCACTGATACCTAAGCCAGGAAGGGCCAAAACAGAGAAAGAAAATTACAGATCAATCTCCTGAATGAATATTGATGAAAAAACTTTTCAATAAAATATTAGCAAAAAGATTACTGCAATTTATCAGCAAGATCATACACTATGACCAAGTGGGATTTAAACTAGGAATGCAGGACTGGTTCAGTATCAGGAAAACTATTACTATAATTGACCATATAAATAACAACACCAACAGTAATCATATGATAATCTCAATAGATGCAGAAAAAGCTTTTGACAAAATATAGCTCCCATTCCTATTAAAAACATTTGAGAGTATAGGGGTAAAGGAAGCTTTCCTTAAAATAACAAGCAGAATCTATTTAAAACCTAAAGCAAGTATTATTTGTAAGTTAGGGAAGCTGGGTGCATTCCCAATAAGATCAGGGATGAAACAAGGATGTCCATTATCACCACTATTATTCAGCATTGTACTAGAAACATTGGCTTTAGCAATAACAAAAGGAAAAAACAATGAAAAGAATTAGAATACACATTGAAGAAACAAAATTATCATTCTTTTCAGATGATATGATGATATACTTAGAGAATTCTAGAAAATCATCTAAAAAACCTCTTGGAAATAATTCACAGCTTTAGCAAAGTTGCAGTATATAAAACAAACCTACAGAAATCATCAGGATTTCTATATATTACTGCAAAGCCCACCAGCAAAAGATAGAAAGAGAAATTCCATTTGAAATTAGACAAAATAAAATACTTGGGAGATCTACCTACCAAGACAAACCCAAGAACTGTATGAACATAATTACAAAACACTTCTCACACAAGTAATATCAGATCTAAACAATTGGAAAAATATCAATTGCTGATGATGGCAAGGCTGAGCTAATATAATAAAAATAACAGTTCTGCCAAAATTGATCTCCTCGTTCAGTGCCATACCAATCAAGCTGCCAAAACATTACTTTATAGAAGTAGAAAAAATAATAACAAAATTCATCTAGAAGAACAAAAAGTGAAGAATATCAAGGATATTAATTGAAAAAAATATAAAGGATGGTGGCGTATCAGTACCATCCTAAAACTATATTATAAAATATCAGTCATCAAAACTATTTGGTATTGGTTAAGAAATAGAGTGGTGGACCAGTGGAATAGATTAGGTACACAGAACACAATAATCAAGGCCTATAGTAATCCAGTACTTGATAAGCCTCCAAATTCTAGCTTCTGGACCTCTCTACTTCACAAAAATTGCTAGGAAACCTGGAAAATAACATGTGAAAAATTCAGCATAGACCTACATCTCACACCCCATATCAAAATAAGGTCAAATTGGATATATGATTTGGGCATAAAGGATGATAGCATAAACAGATTAGGAGAACAAGGGCTAATTTATCTATCAAATTTTTGGAGAAGGGAGGTATTTATGACCAAGGAAGAAGTACAGAACATTATGAAAAGCAAAATGGACAACTTTGATTACATTAAATTACAAAGTTTTTGCACAAACAAAACCAACAGAAACAAGATTAAAAGAGAATTACAAGCTGGAGAAAAAATCATTAAAGACAGTATTTCTGAAAAAGTTCTCATTTCTTAAAGATATAAAGAACTGTGTCAAATGTATAAGAATAAAAATCATTCCCCAACTGAAATTTGGTCAAAGGATATGAACAGACAATTTTCAGATGATGAAATTAAAGTCATTTACAATAATATGAAACAAATCATCTAAATCACTATTGACAAGAGAAATGCAAATTAAAATAACTCTGAGGTACCATCTCACATCTCTCAGACTGGGTAAGATGACAGGAGAGGATAATTTGGAGGGGATATGGGAAAACTGGGACACTAATGAATTGTTGGTGGAGGTGTGAACTGAACCAACCATTCTGTAGAGCAATCTGGCACACAGCCTAAAGGGCTATAAAACTGTATACCCTTCAATCCAACAGTGCCACTACTGGATCTATATCCCATCTATATCCCAAGGAAATCATAAAGGAGGATAAAGGACCCCCATGTGTAAAAATGTTTGTAGCAACTCTTTTTGTGGGAGCAAAGAATTGGAAAAAAAGTGGAATCCCGTTAGTTGGGGAAAGACTGAATAAGTTGTGGTATGTAAAGGTAATGGAATATTAATGTTTTATAAAAATTATGAACAAGCTGATTTTAAAAAGGACTGGAAAGACTTACATGAATTGATGCTGAGGAAAAGCAGAATCATTAATACAATGTACACAATAACAGCAAGAATGTGTGATGATCAACTATGAAAGACTTGGTTCTTAGTAGTTCAGTGGTCCAAAGCAATCCCAATAGATTTTGGATAGAAAATGCCATCTGCATCCAGAAAAAGATCTGAGGAGACTGTAAGTCAACACATGATATGTTCATTTCTTTTTTTCTGTGTTTTAATCTCCCCCATGGTTTTTCCTTTTTGCTCTGATTTTTCTCTCCCAATGGGATTCAAAAAACAATGTGTATTAAAAACAAGTAAACTTACTACAACAAAAAAGCTTCAAAACAAAAAATTGGAAAGAGAATTAACAAATTGGCAATAAATATAACAAATCTTACCCAGTAATAAATTTTCTATAAATTATAAAGAATGAAATAAAAGAATTATTTTTAAGAACATATTTAAGTAAAAAGACTAAAAAAAAGATGAAAATATAGGTGTCTCATAACAAAAACTAATGATCTGGAGAACAAATCAAGAAGAAATAATTTCTGAATCACAGAAATACTTGAAAGTTATGATAATCCCCCCTCACAAAAAGGCCTAGACATCATATTTCAATAAATCATAAAAGGAACTACCAAATCCTGTAAAAGAATAAAGTGAAGTAAAAAATGAAAAATAGATCTTAAGTTTTAAGAAAACTTAAAATGAAATCTTCCAGGAACATTATATCTAAACTACTGAGATTCTGTGACAAAGAAAAAAGAAATTACAAGCAGAAAGAAAGAATTCAACTAGCAAGGAACCATAATAAGGATCACATAAAATTAATAATCAACATTATTAAAGATGAGTGAATTTGAAATAACATATTTCAGAAGACATATCCAAGAAAAACCTAACCTAGCAAAAATGAGTATAATGTTAGTGAGTAAAAATGGATCAATAATGAATCAGAGTACTTCCAACTACTTCAAGTAGGAAAACAAACAGCTTCTAAGAAATTAAAAAAATAAATATGAGGGGTGGAGCCAAGATTGATTCTTTATCTGAGCTCTTCCTGTCTTCCCTCAGAATTAACACCAGATCAAAATTCTGAATGGGTTTTGGAGCGACAGAATCCACAAATATTTGGAGTCTAACAAATTTACAGCAGAAGATATTTTAGAAGAACTTCTGGAAAGGTCTTCTTAATTCAGACAGTGGGGGAGGTAGCCAAGCACAGGCATAGCACAGGGGACCCAGGATGGAGACGTCTTTGTGCTCAAAGGAGAATACACTGGGAGGCTTTTAGCCAAAATACAGCAGCATTGGCTACTCTCCTGATTCAGATGTCATTAGATCAGTAGACTAGCTCTGAGACCTCCAGTACAACTACAAAAGGCAAATATTGAGTCCCTGAACCCCAGAATAACAAGCAGAACTTAGTCATGCCCATCCAGTATGGGAAGGAAGCTGGCAGAACCAACCCTGGGGCAGTGTGAAGCGGTTACCAGTAGAAAAAGGTTGGGACAGTCTTCCCTTTGCTTTAACAGCCAACCTTAACTTTTAAAAATGAGCAAAAAAAACAAAAAGAGCTGTGACCATAGATGACTATTATGGAAATAGGGAAGAATAGAACTCATACCCTTAGGACACTAAGACAAATTGTCTCCAGATGAAGTCTCAGAGGGTGCTATGAGTTACTCTTCAACTCAAAATGCTGTCTTAGAAGAATTGAAAAAAGGATTTTTAAAAGAGTTAGAAGAAAAATGGGGAAAAATGAGAGTTTTAGAAAAGGAAACAGAAATTGTCTGAAGAAAATAACTCCTTAAAAATAGATTAGGCAAAATGGGAAAAAAGGAAAATAACTCCTTAAAAATAGAATTGATGAAATGGAAAAAAAATCCAATGAACAAAACAACTCCTTTAAAAGTTTAATTGGCTTGATAATCTAAATGAAATGGAGGAATAACAACAAAAAATATAGATTGCCCAGGTTAACAGAAGAGGAAATAAATTATTTAAACAGCCCCATTTTAGAAAAAGAAATAGAACAAGCTATTAACCAACTCCCTAAGAAAAAATCTCCAGGGCCAGACAGATTTACATGTGAATTCTACCAAACATTCAAAAAATGATTAATTCCCATACTATATAAACTATTTTAAAAAACAGGGGAAGAAGGTATACTACCAAATTCCTTTTATGATACAGATATGGTGCTGGTAGCTAAACCAGGTAGGGTGAAAACAAAGAAAGAAAACTCTAGATCAATTTCCCTAATGAATATTGATGCAAAAATCTTAAATAAGATATTAGCAATGAGATTACAGAAAGTCATCCCCAGGATAGTACACTATGACCAAGTAGGATTTATACCAGGAATGCAGGGCTGCTTCAATATTAGGAAAACTATCAGCATAATCACTTATATTAATAACCAAACTAACAAAAACCATATGATTATCTCAATAGATGCAGAAAAAGCATTTCATAAAATCCAACATCCATTCCTATTAAAAACACTAGAGAGTATAGGAATAAATGGGCTTTTCCTTAAAATGATCAGTAGCATCTATTTAAAACCATCCGCAAGCATCATATGTAATGAGGACAAACTAGAACCATTCCCAATAAGATCAGGAGTGAAACAAGGCTGCCCACTGTCACCATTACTATTTAATATTGTATTAGAAATGTTAGCTTTGGCAGTAAGAGAAGAAAAAGAGATAAAAGGAATTAGAGTAGGTAATGAGGAAACCAAATTATTTTGCAGATGATATGATGGTATACTTAGAGAACCCTAGAGACTCAACTAAAAAACTACTAGAAACAATTCATAACTTAGGAAAGTTGCAGAATACAAAATAAATCCACATAAATCATCAGCATTTTTATATATTACCAATAAAGTTCAGCAGCAAGAGATACAAAAGAAATTCCATTCAAAATAACAGATGATAGTATAAAATAATTGGGAATCTATTTGCCAAGGAACAGTCATGAACTATACAAACTAAACTACAAAATGCTTTCCACACAAATAAAGTCAGCCCTAATCAATTGGAAAAACATCAAGCACTCATGGGTAGGCCAAGCAAATATAATAAAAATGACAATACTACCTAAATTAATTTACTTATTTAGTGCCATACCAAACAAACTCCAAAGAAATTATTTAACAGATCTAGAAAAAATAGTAGCAAAGTTCATTTGGAAGAACAAAAGGCCAAGAATTTCAAGGGAATTAATGAAAAAAAAAAGGCTGATCAAGATGGCCTTGCTGTACCAGATCTAAAACTATATTATAAAGCAGCAGTCATCAAAACCATTTGATACTGGCTAAGAAATAGAGTAGTCAATCAGTGGAATAGTATAGGATCACAAGACAAATTAGGCAATAACTATAGCAATCTTGTGTTTGATATACCCAAAGACCCCAACTTTTGGGATAAATACTCACTGTTTGACAAAAACTGCTGGGAAAATTGGAAACTAGTATGGAAGAAATTAGGACTTGACCCACACCTAATACCACATACCAAGATGAGATCTAAATGGGTTCATGATTTAGACATAAAGAGCGATATTATAAGCAAATTAGAGAACATAGGATAGTTTACCTCTCAGATCTGTGAAGGAAGGAATTTGTTTCCAAAGAAAAATTGGAACTCTTAATTGAACATGAGATAAATAATTTTGATTTTATTAAGTTAAAAAGTTTTTGTACAAACAAAACTAATGCAGACAAAATTAGGAGGGAAGCAATAAATTGGGAAATCATCTTTACATTTAAGGGTTCTGATGAAGGCCTCATTTCTAAAATATATAGAGAATTGTCTTATATTTATAAAAATTCAAGCCAGTCTCCAATTGATAAATGGTCAAAGGATATGAACAATTTCCACATGATGAAATTAAGACTATTTCTAGTCATATGAACAGGTGCTCCAAATCACTATTGATCACAGAAATGCAAATTAAGACAACTCTAAGGTACCATTATACACCTGTCAAATTGGCTAAAATGACAGGAAAAGATAATGATGAATGTTAGAGGGGATGTGGGAAAACTGGGACACTGATACATTGTTGGTGGAACTGTGAATGGATCCAACCATTCTGGAGAGCAATTTGAAACTATGCTCAAAAAGTTATCAAACTATGCATACCCTTTGACCCAGTGATGTTTCTATTGGCCTTATATCCCAAAGAGATATTAAAGGAAGGAAAGGGCACCACATGTGCAAAAATATTTGTGGCAGCACTTTTTGTAATGGCTAGAAACTGGAAACTAAATGAATGCCCATTAATTGGAGAATGGCTGAATAAATTATGGTATATAAATGTCATGGAATATTATTGTTCTATAAGAAACGAGTAGCAGGATGATTTCAGAGAGGCCTGGAGAGACTTGCATAAACTGATGCTGAGTGAAATGAGCAGAACCAGGAGATCATTATGAACAGCAACAGGACTATATGATGATCAATTCTGAAGCATGTGGCTCTCTTCAACAATGAAATGTTTCAAACCACTTCCAATTGTTCAGTGATGTTGAAAGCCATATAGACCCAAAGAGAGGGATATGAATGTGGACCACAACATAACATTTTTATGCTCTCTATTGATGTTTGATTGCATTATGTTTCCCTTCTCAGATTTTTTTCTTGTAGATGTGATTTTTCTTGCACAGTAAGATAATTGTAAAAATATGTATACACATATTTGATTTGTCAAGTATTTTAACATAATTAACATGTAGTAGATTTCCTGCCACCTAGGGAGGAGGTGGGGGTTATGGCGGAAAAATTTGTAACAGAAAACTTTGCAAAGGTCAATGTTGAAAAATTACCCATACATATGTTTTGCAAATAAAAAGCTTTAATTAAAAAAAAGTTTAATTGGCTAAATGTAAAAAGAGGTTAAAAAGCTAACTGAAGAAAACAATTCAATAACTATTAGAATTGAACAAATGAAAGTGAATGACTCAATGGGATATCAAGAATAAGTCAAACAAAAATCATAAAATGAAAAAAATACAAGAAAATATAAAATACCTCATTGTAAAAACAACTGACTTAGAAAATAGATTCAGAAGATACAATCTAAGAATTATTGCATTACCTGAAATACACAATGAAAATAAGAGCCTAGACAACATCTTTTTTTTTTTTTTTTGGCTTTTTTGCTGAGGCAATTGAGGTTGTGACTTGTCCAGGGTCACACAGCTAGGGAATGTTAAGTGTCTGAGACCAGATTTGAACTCAGGTCCTCCTGACTTCAGGGCTGGTGCTCTATCCACTGTGCCACCTAGCTGCCTCGACAACATCTTTTAAGAAATCAAGGAAAACTATCCTGATATTATTGAACCAGAAGGTAAATTAGTCATGGAAAGGATTTCTCATTCATCCCCTGAAAGAGACTCCAAAATGAAAACTAAAAGAAATACCTTAGCTAAATTTCAGAATTATTTGATCAAAAAGAATATATTGCAATCAGCCAGAAAGAAACAATTTAAATATCTAGGTGCCACAATCAGGATTATTCAGGACCTAGCAGCTTCCACTTTCAAGAATAAAAGGGCCTTGAATATGATATTCTTGAGGGCAAAGGAGCTTGAATTGCAGTCAAGAATCAACTATCCAGCAAAAAATCTTTTAGAGAAAAAGATGGAAATTCAGTGAAGCAGGGAATTTTCATTTATTTTTGATGAAAAGACAAGAACTGAACAGAAAATGTGATCTTCAACTACAGAATTCAAGAGAAGCATAAAAAAAGAACGAAAAAGAAATGATGTTTTTTTTTTATTAAAGCTTTTTATTTGTATAACATATGTATGGGTAGTTCCCCAGCATTGATCTTTACAAAGCTTTCCATTACAAATTTTACCCCCAGTCCCTTCCCCTCCCCAAGATGGCAGGAAGTCCACTACATGTTAATAATGTTGAAATATTTGACAAGTTATGCAAGAAAAATCCTATCTACAAGAAAAAAAAAGAAAATCAGAGAAAGGCAACACAATGCAAGCAAATATCAATAGAGATCATGAAAATGTTACGCTGTGGTCCACATTTCATATCCCTCTCTCTGGGTGTATATGGTTTTTTCAGTGAACAATTGGAACTGGTTTGAGACAATTCTTTGTTGCAGAGAGCCATGACCATCAGAATTGATCATCATGTAATACTGTTGCTGTGTATGATGATCTCCTGGTTCTGCTCATTTCACTCAGCATCAGTTCATGCAAGTCCCTCCAGGCCTCTCTGAAATCGTTCTGCTGGTCCTTTCTTACAGAGCAATAATATTCCATAACATTCATATACCATAATTTATTCAGCCACTCTCCAATTGATGGGCATCCCTTCAGTTTCCAGTTTCTAGCCACTACAAAAAGGGCTGCCACAAACATTCTTGCACATGTGGGTTCCTTTCCCTCCTCTAAGATCTCTTTGGGATATAGGCCCAGTAGAAACACTGCTGGGTCAAAGGGTATGCACAGTTTGACAACTTTTTGAGCATAGCTCCAAATTGCTCTTCAGAATGGTTGGATCCGTTCACAGTTTCACCAACAATGTATAAGTGTCCCAGTTTTCCCACATCCCCTCCAACATTCATCGTTATCTTTTCCTGTCATTTTAGCCAATCTGACAGGTGTGTAGTGGTACCTCAGAGTTGTCTTAATTCGCATTTCTCTGATCAATAGTGATTTGGAGCAACTTTTCATATGATTAGAGATGGTTTTTAAAGGCGAAAATGTTTACATTCCTGTAGGGGAAGATGACATGTTTAACTCTTGAGAAGTGTAGTTTTGTTAGGGGTATACTTAGAAAGTGCAGGAATAATTTGACTTTATTTTGATAATATAAAAAAGAAACTAGGAGTGGAAAAGAGATTGTACTAACAGAAGAAGAAAGGGGAAGTAAAATGGACTAAATTACGTCACATGTAGAGGCAAAAAAAACCCTATTACAGTTGAAGGGGAAAGGGAGGAGAACCTTGTGTAAACATTATTTTCATGGGATTTGGCTCAAAGAGAGAATATCAGACATATTTAGTTTGATAAAGAAATTTATCTGACCTTATAGGGAAAGAGGACGGGAAAGGGGAAAGGAAAAGCAGAGACTAATAGAAGGGAGAAGAGAAGTAGAAGGGGAAAGGGGTAAGAAAAGAGATAAAGGTTATAAAAGGGGAGGGCAGATTGAAAGAGGTGGTGATCAGAAGCAAAACATATAAATGCAATAAAACATTATTGATTAGAGAAATGCAAATTATGACAACTTAAAGTACTACTACACACCTCTCAGATTGGCTAAGGTGACAGGAAAAGATTATGATAAATGTGGGAAGGGATGTAGAAAAACTTGAGACACTACATTGTTGGAATTGTGAAGTGATCCAACTATTCTGGAGAGCAATATGGAACTATGCCCAAAGGTTCAAACTGTGTAATAACTTTGATCTAGCAGTGTCTCTACTGGCCCTGTATCCTAAAGAGATAATAAAAAGGGAAAGGGGACTACATATGCAAAAAAGTTTGTAAGTAGCCCTTTTTGAAGTGGCAAGGAACTGGAAACTAAGTGGATGGCTATCACTTTGAGAATGTCTGAATACGTTATAGTATGTGAATGTCTTGGATGATTTCAGATAGCCTTGAAGAGACTTACATGAAATGATGCTGAGTGAAGTAAATAGAACCAAGAGTTATTGCACACAATAACAAGAAGGATCAATTGTGATGGACATGGATGTTTTTCAACAATGAGATGATTCAGGCCAATTCCAATAGACTTGTGATGGAGAGAACCATCTGCATCTAGAGACAGGATTATGGGGACTGAATGTGGCTTTCTATGTAGTATTTTCACCTTTTTTTGTTGTTGTTATTTGCTTGCTTTTTGTTTTCTTTCTCATTTTTTTCCCTTTTTGACCTGATTTTTCTTGTGCAACATAATAACTGTGCAAATATGTTTAAAAGAATTGCACATGTTTAACATATATTGGATTACTTACTGTCTAGGGAAGGGGATGGAGGAAGGGAGGGAAAAATTTGGAACAAAAGATTTTGCAAGGGTGAATGTTGAAAATTATCTTTGCATATATTTTGAAAATAAAAACATTTAAAATATGAAAATTAAGTGAAACATAAAAAGGTAAACACAAGCAAACAATAATAAGCAATTACATGAACATAAAATTTCATTATAATGTGGAGAGAAGACATTTTTTTTCCTTCTAAATCCTGTTATCATCAGGGGTCAGAAAGAGAGTCTAATAAGACAGAGAACCTGAGAACAATTTGATGGTTTTTGAATAATCTTAAAAGACTGAAAATGGAGAGCAGAGGAATAATGTGAGGAGAAAAAATAGAGGAAAGAATACAAATTATTTCATGTTATTGGGTTTTACAAACCAAAGTTTATACAAATAAGGAGAAAAGTGTGGAGGGACGAGTTGATCTGTGAACCTCACTCTCATCTGAAGTAGTCAAAGGAGGGAAGTATACCCTTACAAAGAGATGCTTTGTAAGGAAGCAGAAAAGGGGAGAACAGAGAGGAGGCAACGAGAGGTGCAATAAATTAAGAGAGGCATGTTTAAATGAGAGTAAAAAACAAAGAACAGAAAATTGTCTCTGGGTGAGGGAAAGAAAAGGGTAGAGGAGCAGAAGGAAATAGCTCCAAACCTAAAGTACTAGTATTGGACTCACTTATCTCTCACTACTATCTTCTTTATAAAAGGGGGGAAAAAGAAGGAAAATTATAATGGAAAGGATGGAGGGAAATACAATTGAAAATCACAGCTGCTTGCATAAACAAAATCAATTCATCTAGAATTTAAAGGAAAGCAAATCCTTAGAACAAGTTTTTCTAAGACACATAAGGAGCCAATCCATATTTATATGAATAAAGAATATTCCCCAATTGATAAATTGCCAAAAATATGTAGTAGCAATTTTCAAAGGAAGAACTTCAATCTAATAATAGCTATATTTTTAAAATGTTATCAATCTTTAATAATTAGAGAAATTAAAATTAAAACAACTCTGAGGTTATATCACACCTATTAGGTTGGCAAAAGAAAAATAATTTACATAACTTTAGTATATATATTTGAAAGGAATAGTAGATTATACACAACAAATTTGCAGTTTTATGTGTAATCACTTTTTATTATATTATGTTATAAAATGTTTTATTTCATAAATTAAAATAAAATAATTTAAAAATTCTGTGGGAAAAGAAATATCTTCACTATTGGCAAAGCTGTGAACTAATTCAGCTATTCTAGAAATAATTTGGAACTATGTCCATAAAATCATTACATTTTGCATGCTCTGTGACCTAGAAATAACACTAGTAAATCTGAACTCCCAAATATATTAAAGAAAGGGGAAAGAGACCCTAAAGTTATGTTTTTTGTAATAGCAAGGAATTAGGAAGTGAAGATTATATCCATAAATTTTGAATGGCTGAAGAAGTTATAAGATAAGAATTGTATTGTAAGAAATGCTAAAAGAAATGATTGTCAAGGAACCTGGGAATAATTGTGAGTTAATGCTTGGCAATGTAAACAGAATGTTAAGCATAATTTATATATTAATACTATTTTAAAGATAAATAACTATGAAGAATCCAAAAACTTTGATCAGCAAAGTAATTAGTCATGATCCCAGAGGATTTGTGAAGAAATATACTAACCATCTCCTGATGTAGAGGTAATTAATTCAGAGTATAGACTGGAAAATTTTCTTTTTTGTCATAGTAAATGCAGGAATTTTTTTCTTGATCATACATGTTTATAACAAAGGCTTTGTTTTTCTTTAAAAAAAGGTAGAGGGTTTTCAGTGATTGAAAGAAAATAAAATTTGATTAAACAATCTTCTATTAAGGTAACATCTTATATTATGCCACAATAAGGTCAAAATGCACACATGAACTAAATATAAGATTCATAAAATTAGAGGGAAGTTATGTAAATGTTTTATAATTATGATTAGGGGAAATATCTTAACTAAACAAGGGTTAAAGATGTATAGGAGACAAAATGAGCAATATCAATTATATAAAATTTGAAAAAAAATTTTAAAATAAAATTTTAAAAATCAGTTAAAGAAGAATAAATCTTGGCAGAAATATCCCTTAAAAGATTTGACATCTAAGATATATAGGAAAATGATACAAATATTTTAGAATAAGAACAACTCCCTAACAGATAAATGGTTATAAGGCAAGAACAGGTACTTGTCAAATAAGGAAATAAAAGTTATGAGGAACAATACAAAAAAATGCTCTTAATTTCTTGAAGAGAAATACAAATTTAAACAATTCTGATTCAACTACACAACCAACCAATTTGTAAAAATGGCAAAAAGATAAAATTGGCAAATATTGGAAGAAGCCTAAGGGAACATGCATCCTAACACTCTTGTTGAAAATATGAATTATATCCAACATTTCTGGGAAAAAAGAGTTTGTAACTACCCTTGATCTCAAATCACAAATTTATCTAAATCTTCTGATCATTTTGATATTGAACATTTATCCCAATGAGGGCAAAGACAGAGGGAAATAACATAGATATACAAAAAATACATAGTGTAATATTTTGTTGTAGTAAAGAACTGGAAGAAAAGAAGATGTCTAATTATTGAGAAATGGCTAACCAAAGTGTAGTACAGAAATATAATGAGATATTTCTGATCAATGCAGGACCTGATCATGATTTCCAAGACTGATGATAAATCACATCTCCTATCTCTTGGAAATAAGATAGTAGACCATGTACAGAATGATACATTTTCAGATATAAATAATATATTAACTTATTTTGCTTGACAACATGTATATTACTTGTGGGAGGGTTTTTTTTTTTGGAGAAAAAGATTTTAAAATTTGCTTCAAAGTTTTTTTTTTTTTTAAGGCCTCATTTCTCTACCAAATCATTCAAAAAATTAAAACAATTTCAATAATGAAGTAAAATAAAACATGCTTAGATGTGGTAATGTGCTACAACAGAAAGAATGACTAACTTGGACTTAGAGGGTTTGAGTTTAAATCTTGTGTCTGTCATTAACTGCCTACATGACCTTGAACAAATCAGTTAAGTTCTCTGGGCCTCATTTTGCTCATCTGTGAATAAAAAGGGTTGGTCTAAATCGCCTCTAAAGTAAATTTCTGTTTTAAATCTTTGCTTCATTCTATAACTTTCCCAAATAATTTAGTACGCCCATAAAGGATTATATCATTTGACATTTTATGAATAATTCACTAACATTTACCAATGTCACAATTTCCTTAGGGTAACTGATTTTGTTAGTGCATTTTTTTTTTCTTATTCTAGATTTAAGATATCTGGCCAAGAGAAAGACAGCATATATTTAATACAATTTTCAAATCAAAAATAAACACATTTTTTTTCATAGTTTCAGCTATGATACTTTTCATTTTTTTCTTCACACCTCACATTCAGAAATCAATTTTATTTATTTGCCTCATTTTAAATCTTTATTCATGCTTTCATATGATTATTAAGGGAAAGATAATAATTTCTGCTGATCTCCCCTCTACTTGACACTACAAAGGTTACTTTCTAATAAATAATAACATATAAAATTATGAATTGTATAGTTATCTCTAAACTAATAACAATTATATATACTTAGAGGTAGGAAGATATGGATAACTTAGAGCACCAAGAATGCCTGTATACATAATACATATATAGGAATATTTTGTGTTTTTTACTTTAACTTATTTTCTATTCTATTGTAACATACTATTTTCCCTAATATTACAAGGAATTGTAATTATAAATTACTGTTAATCTTGGTTAGTCAAAGAATGACAGAAAGCATTGGTTTTAGACTTAAGAACACTAAATTTTCCTACTATAAATGAAATATATCTATCTAACAATTGGGTAAATATATTATCAGAAAACTGAAAATATTTAAAATGATATTCTTTTCATAAATGACATGAGATGACAAAGAATTTTGAGCAAAAATAAGTGGATTAAAATTTCTTTTTATAGTGCATTAAAAGAAGTTCAAAAAGTCAAGCAACAAGTATGCATTAAGCATTTATAGAGAGACTTTGCAGTAATCTAGGTGAGAGGTAGCAAAGTTCTGAACCATACTGGTGATTATATGAGGAGAAGGAAAGTTTGTATTTAGGAGATGTTATGAAGACTCTGTGCTCCAAAACATTTTTATGGAAAATGCACTTTTCCTAAATTATTTTTTTTTGGCAAGGTAATTGGGATTAAGTGATTTGTCCAGACACAGACATGTACTTTTCCTTAACAGTATAGGCAAACATATAACTACAAAGATAACTGCAGTTTAAAACAGTTGTTAAAACCTACCCTTTGTTAAAACAGTTGTTAAAACCATTGCTACTTCCCCTATATCTTATGAATATGAATTATTCATTAACTATACATGTGCATAGCATAGTGCCTGGCTCATAGTTGGTACTTAGTAAAAATAATAGTAATCAACAACAACAATAGCAACAGACTTGTTGATTGATTGAATATACATTTCTTCCATGTAACTATTTATATAAATGTTTTCTTTATTAAAATGTAAATTCCATGAGGATAAGAAAAGCCTCTTTTGCCACAATAACTGGCATATAGTGAAATAAACAAAAATGTGAACTCATGCACCTATGTAAAAACATCTGTTTTTGAGGATGAAAAAATAAAATCCTGCAAAAATCTAAAAAGATATCACAATTGACACCATATATCCTAATTTTTGATAACTTTGCTGATAAGGTAGGCAATGAGGATGGTGGCTAAAATATATTAGAACATATGATTTAAAATTTAATATGAAAGAAATCAAACATTTGTATATTCAGGAAGACTTTTACCTATATGTATTATGAACACATTATTCAAGAAGAATATGAGAAAGTAATGGATATAGAGAGGTCTATATATGTGTCAATGGAAGCATTGTATGTAGGCATATATTATGATATTTATGCATACGTGCAATGTGTATATATACATCTATCTATCTATTTATCTATCTATCTATCTAGACATAATAAAAGAGACTTACTGGACAGGAAATGTTTATTGATGCAAGAAGAATAATTTCAGAATTCAGTTGCCCATGTAATTAGATCTACAACTATTCAAAATAATAGTTCTCATCAATTACAGACTGGAATAAAGGATGCAAGGACTAGAGGACTAAGAGAAACTTATCTTCCAAAGGAAGTTATATCTCTATATTCACACACACACACACACACACACACATATATATGTAAATTTATCAACTGTTGTTACAGCAAATTTGAATAAAAGTGAGTATCCATCAATTTAGGATTGGGATGAACAAATAATTATATAATAATACAGTAGAACCTTTTTTGTCTGTTAAGTAATGATGCAAGGGAGAGATTTGGAGAATCTCAGAGGACTTCTGTGACCTGATGCATCAAAGTGATTACAACTATGAAAATGTATAATGACTACTACATTTTAAAGAAAAAACTATGAAAGACAAGAAGGAAGGAAGCAAAACATTTATTAAATGCTTACTTTGTGTTAGATACTGTTCTAAGTACTTTACAAATATTAGCTTTTTTGGTCCTCACAATAAAACTGGGAGGTAGATGCTATTATCATATTCATTTTAGAGTTGATTAAACTAAGGTGAAGGGACCCAACTCTTTTCCCCAGCTACTGAGCTGCCAATTAGGCAAATCATAATTCCAGAAGATTGATGATAGTGAACCAAAAAGTCTATTTATGATGTCCAGGTAATTAGTTTTAGAATTTCGTTCTTAGCAACAGATATGGATGGGATGTTATCTCCTTTGAAAGAAATGTCCAAATCAATGAGATTATAAAATAAAACTGACTTCATTGAGGACTGGTATGGATATCAGGTTCATCTAGCCATTCCTTCAACAAGTCAACTGCAAATTTGCCAACACAGGAAAAATAAAAATTCATGATAAATATAAAATTCTCTTTTTGTTATACACATTAAAACTCTGTTGCTTTGCAAAAGCTTTCACTAGGAATAGTCAACAAGTTATTTTTTTTTTTTTCATGTATCTCTTCCTGTCACACACTGAGGAACTTTAAATGAGTAGTTAACTGGTCAAAGAATGAGTAGCAATAGTTACTAGGAGGAAGAGAACTACTCTACAAGTTCCAAGCTTTTTACTCACAATCTTTTTAGCCTTAATTTTGAAACTCTATAATATTGAGTATTATGAAGTAAAGGATAATGGTCTGGTTTTAATGTCATAAAAGTCCTCAGATGATCAATTCATTCTTCTAATAAATATTAATTTTGTGACCATGAGTAAATGTCTTAATCTATCAGCCTCTAAGACTATAAATTATAGAGCAATTGCTAATCCTTATTAATACAGGAGCTTTTGACATCAGGAACTGGCACCAAATAAATAACCAATCTCAGAAAGGGGAGGAGGAAAGGAAAGCAAAGCAACAAAAATCCAAACAACCAAACAAGCAAAAACCAAGAATCTGTCTTCAAAGCTTGACCCTATTGAGCTCATCCTTTATTTTGGAGAGCTGCTTCACTTCTTCTAAAATCTTTCAAGTAACTCAGTTCTAGATAAAAAGGAGCACCAAGGAGCCACACAAATACTAGAAAAAGAAACTGAGTTTCTAGAATAATAAAGTTGTCTGCAGACACATTCAAACAAGGAAAGGACTATAATGTGAGCAATTCAATCAATTACATAGCTATGCAAGCCCAGACACATATTTTGTGATGAAAATGCCAAATGCTATAAGAATTACAAGTTTCATAAATTTGGGAGCATCTGTTGTGTGAGTTTCTGTGCAGCTTTTGTAATAGATACAACAACAATATTTAGATGCTACTGAATATTTATGTCAAGCTTGCCAGCTGGAATCTGTTTCGTGACTAAAATATCATGGACATAATCAAATGGCTAAAGATGTACATTTTGCATTTTCTCTGTCTGGACATCTGGATACCTGCCAACCTAAGAATAGTGGAAACTAAGTGGTAGTGTCCAGTGAAAGCAAATTTTTTCAAGAGGAAACTATTTTTATCATTGTAAAAATATTCTGACTGTCCATTAAGTCAAAATTATAAAGAATGTAAAAGCCTAGTGAGCTCATGTAAAATATATAGGAGATTCTGTATACCGAATAACTCAATATATCTCCATTAGGGAATGAGCAATCAAAGGGTAACAGTGTTATTCTTTCTGTAAACATTAAGCCTTAAAAATACCTGAGATGGACTTTATTTCACTTTTATTAATGAGAAAAAAAACTGTTTTAGGAACTAAAAGCTTTCATTATTTGTTTAAACAATGGCAGCATGATGTAATGGACTACTTTTGTGCCTTGGAATTAGAAATTCTGATCTTCAACTTACACTTCTAATGTATTATACCAGTATGAGTGTAGTCAATTATTTAACTTAACAGTGCTTCCAATCAAGCTCTTTAAGATTAAATTGCAAATGAACTTTGATCAACATCAGCAGTGGGAGTTTTAAATCCTGGGAATTATATGTACTTAGAAACTCATCAGTCTAGACCCTCTACCTCATTCTTAGCTTTCCAAAAGGAGGGCAACTTTTATATACACATGTTCTTTTAAAGTTTTTTTGGCTTTAATCATTTTATTAATTTTAAGTAATAAGTACTTATTTAAAAATCAATTTTATGTTAACTTCAATCATAAACCTTTGTGCCAAAAAGTCTTTTCTAAGAATTTTATAGAATCTTATATTGAGTAGTCCATGGTATTAAAAATGTCACAGGAAACTAATTTTCTGAGGAATAAATTAAGAGAATATAAAGCTAACAAAAATTTAAAAAATTAAACTGACAATTGATTTGCTTTAAATTTCAAATATAATATTTGTTCTCATTTTAAGCATATTGGTATCATAATATTTAAATCTCACAGAATTGAAACCAGGGCATAAGTGCATTTAGTAGAAAGTTCTTGAAATCTTTTTTCAAGTACAAATAATACTGAGTGGTAAAATGGAAAAGAATTGTGGTAGAGAATGTAGCAGGAATCCAGGACTTCAGAAGTTCCTAACATCTTACAGAAGTTTCTTTTAAAGAAGTTTTACTACATCATTTGCAATAGTTGAAATTTCCCAGGAAAATACATATGGGTTAACTTGGATTATTATCTAGGCAAAATCTGTCAAAGCCCACATACCAACTGTTCACACTGCTCTATTAGCAATTACATTCCATTTGGTTGCCAAATTCCTGAACCTCTCAGTGGAATGAATGAATGAAGGCTTTCCATTGCCCAGCAGGGAAGTTTGTTATTCATCAGGAACGATTCTGTTTGTTGAAACTACTGAGATAGTATTTACTTCAGTTTTCAATCTCAAGGGTCATTCTACCATGTAAATGGAAAGAAAATGTGATTTAATTCCCTTGCAAACAGCTTTATTAAATAAACACTGATTTAAGGAAGAGAACAAAATTTAAATCAAAGGATAGGAAATCTATTTGCCATTCCATTTAACTTCCTTGTACTGTAATTTCTACTAATATTACTTGACAAATTTACTTCATGGAATTTTGATAAATTTAATGCATTAATGAGAAAAATCAATTAGTAAATTAACTGTGCTTAAATCCAGATATGAAAAGAAAAATACTTAATTTAAAATATCACATATGATTGCTTGCTTCAAGGAGGAGAGGAGAAATGGAGGAAAATAAATTAGAGCTCAAAATTTTAAAAATGAATATTAATAATTTTACAAGTAATTGAGAAAAATAAATTAATATTGAAAAGATTATCTTTGATTAAAGCATAACAAAAATAAGCAGGCTTTTAAATTATATTCTATCATTTTTTAGTTACAAACCTGTCTGTAGACAAAGTGGCAAAGTCCAATAGAGAACTAATCTCACTTCCAGGAAGATCTCAAGTCCCAGCCTTAACACAAATTGGTTTTCTGATAAACTCTGTAACATCATCACAATCTCTTAGAACTCTCAAGAAACTCTCGCAGATGATAAATTACCAAGAAGGTACAAAATCATGATTCCTCTTAGTGCTAATACTTTTCCTCTCACATTATCTCTAATTTATTTTTTATTCAGGTATCCCTTACTCTTTGTGACCCCATTTAAGGTTTTCTTGGCAGATACACTAGAATCATTTGCCATTTCCTTCTCTAACTCATTTTTAAGATGAGCAACTGAGGAAAACAGGATTAAATAATTTGCCCAGTGTCACTCAGCTAGTAGGTGTCTGAGATTCTAAGGCTAACATTCAATCCACTGTACCACCCAGCTATCCTCTTTTACATATGCTGTATCCTATACATAGTGGCTTACATGTTATCTCCTCCATTGCACAGTGAGCAACTTGAGTAACAGAGAAGAAAGGTGAGGTTGCTTTTCTTTGGATTTTTTTTTTTTTTTCATTTACCCTAGTTAGTAGGTGCTTGTCAAATACTTACTAACACCTAACAATGGAAGTTCCTCCCTGGAAGCTTCCTTCACCAATGAAATCTCAGATCTGGTAAAACAACAACAGTAACAATCACTGTAACAATAACAACACCAGTTAACTACAACAGTGGTAACAGTGACAATTGAAAAGTGCACAGAAGGGAAAATTCAGTGTTTACTCACTATAAAAAGTTTTTCATTCTTGAGAGGAAAATAACTTACCATTTACTTTGTAGCAAGTAATTTTCCACACATGTCAGTTATACAAAATACTTTAAAAGACGTATTAGAGATAATTTTGCTCAACAAGTAGTTGATTAATATCATGAGGAAATATCATTCCTTAAATAGAAAAATATGTTATAAACTACGAGATTTAAAAGTAGCTTATCAAAAGTAGCCAATCAATATCAGCTAACAGATATGATGCTTCACACTTATAATTTTCATATTTATCCAGTGATACCCTTTTTCATTTCCTCACCTGCCTCCTCCCCAAGATCAAGCCTGATCATTATGATTACATACTGTAAAGCTTTATTTCTTGTATTCTTTTTATTTATATTGTAGTTGTAATTGTGTATTTGGTTTTCCTGGTTCTGCTTACTTCACTTTGTATCAATCCATAGAGATCCTCCTATGAATCTCTTAACTCTTCATTTTCATTTTATACTATGGTACAATAATATTCCATTTTATTCTGATAACAAGTTTTCTTGGTCATTATTCATTTAAGAAACATTAACTGTGCATTATTTTGCTCAAAAAAAAAACAAAAAAATGCTTCTATGCAAAAAGATAAATTTTAATGCTTTGTTATTAATTGTTATGTCTTTCTTCCTCATATAACTAACTAAATAGCTATTTGTGTATTTTTATTTGATACATAAAACGAGTATTGTGTCTGATATTTGATTTGTAATAATTTGAAGACATCAGTCTAAAAATATGGATTGAAAGTATTTAAGCTATGGTGGACAATATAGTGACATTCAAAGAACATTGGATCTAGAGAGTAGAATGCTCAGTGTTCTGATTTACTAGTCCCATTAAACTATAATCTTTTTTTGAGTATATATGTGCACATGCAGAGGTTTTTTTTTTTAAATCCAAGATATATATATATATATATATATATGAATTTGTTATATATATAAAACATAAAGATACACATATGGCACATATTTAACATATATTTACATATATGTGTACATGTGTGTTCACACATATATTTATATATTATGTACACTCACAATTAGAAATAATTTTCTTTCAGTAGGTACCTCATAGTATTCTTATGAAAAAGGAATTAGAGCATTTTGTAAACCTGAAGACCTGAAAACCTGAAATTATGTTTGTTAATTCATTATTATCTAAAATGTCAGTGAATTTAGCACTTTCATTTTGTAAAATATCAAAATATTCTGCAAAAAGATAAATAATTGAAAATTTAAACTCATATTTGAAGATGTGACTGAATCAAAAAAGTTATCACTGAATAAAAACTGTTTAGAAAATCTAAAAGTTATGTTAACTCTTTTAAAATTTCTAGTAGTCTAGGTAATAAACTCATAAAATTTCTAGATGAAAAGAACTTTTGATCAATTCTTTTCATTTGACAAATGAAAAACTGAAGCCCCAAAAGAAGTTAACAGAGGAAATCAACAGAGCCAGAGTTTGATCTCAAGGTTTGAGACTCTTATGGTCTTTGTATTAGATCATTTTGAGTTTCAAGTACCCTGCTTAATATGCAGCAGGAGAAATACAGTAACAATTAGTATTCTAGACTGCTATAGGAAATCAACATTCTATTTAATTATAGGCTCATACAAACATTTCATTTAATAATATTTTCAGTTTTCTCAGTGTTGGAACATTTTGTCAAAGCTGTTAATAAGGTAACACTTGTCTAAGTGGAATTTTACTACTTCATCTTTTGCTTCTCTCTCGCTCTTTTGATGTGTATTCATATTATTCTGTAGATGGAATGTTCCAAAAGTGAAATTCTTAAGAAAAAGAAATGTAAAAAGGGCTAGATTATTAACTCAAAAACTTCAAGTGAATTAAACCATCATAAATCTGTACACACAATGACATTTTGTAGTCTTTTGCAAATTCGTACTCTTTTTAATAATAATAATACCACTTCATCCCACCCTAGTATAATGGTGTGGGAGAGAGGGATAGCAATATTTGAAAAATGGAAACTTCTCAAGTTATTGTGTATAATTGAATAAGAAACTTGACTAGTTATTTCATCAACATATGTATTGTGGATATGTGTTAGGAATAGATAATTCCCAGTATTCCAAGAAAGGTTTCAAAATTGAGTAGGAGAAGTAGAACATATTTAGGAAGTAGCAGTGTTTTAGATGATGCCAAATTAGATTCTGTTGAAAAAATATTATTTATTCCCTCTAGCATCAGTATTTACCCAGTAATACTATATGACTATGATAATATAATAGTAAAACATCTCAAAAGAATCAAGTTACAAATGTGTCAAAGAGCAATGACAAGAAGGATCTAAGATATAAACAACCTGTGGTATATTATGAAAAATATTTTACCTATACTAAGGAGAACTAAATAAAAGAATTAGTTCATTCAAAATAGGAATGAGATAAAAACAGATGGACTGCCTAAATGAGTATTTATACCCCAAATACTCAAAATATCATGAGAAGACTTCAAGGACATTATATAGCTTTTCTCTAAAGGATTTCTACAAAGACCTGAATGAGAATCTTGGAAGAAAATGAATGGGCTGCTTCAAAGGAAGGAGCATACACAATTCTGGAATTTTAGATAATTCAAACATTCAAGGTAGCATTCACCACATTTTCTTTTTTGGTAAATTATATTCTAGTATAGTTTTGTTAGTTAATCAAATGGACCTTCCAAATCAAGGAAAAATCCTTTCCACATGGGGCCCAGTCGTAATAACTTATTATAAAATTGTAAATTAGAGTAAAATTTAAAGACTATTTGAGGGTAAAATTCTGATTCTTATGAGATATAGTTTAAAAATCAGATGAATTTTGAGATTCTATCATAATTATATTTAGTCTGCATTCTTAAATAATATCAAAGTTTTGTTTAATTAAAAGTCTATCCTTTTTTTCTATCACCACTTTATCTTTTATTAAAATGAAACTTTGGGGGACTGGAGGGAGTAGATCCTAGACTTGTGATTTCATTAGTATGGGAAATTGTTGTGGAAACCTCTTCTTCCTTTTTTTATTATTAAAACTTTTTATTTGCAAAACATATTTATGGGTAATTCTTCAACATTAACCCTAACAAAGCTTTCTGTTATAAATTTTTCCATCCTCTCCTAGATGGCAGGATATCCACTACATGATAATTATGTTAAAATACTTGACAAATCGAATATATGTATACCTATTTCCATACTTATCATTTTTGTGCAAGAAAAATCATATCTATAAGAAAGAAAAATCAGAGAAAGAAAACACAATGCAAGCTACATCAATAGAGAGCATGAAAATGTTATGTTGTGGTCCACATTTCACATCCCTCTCTCTGAGTGTATATGGCTTTCTTCACTGAACAATTGGAACTGGTTTGAAACATTTCATTGTTGAAGAGAGCCATGTCCATTAGAATTGATCATCATATAGTATTGTTGTTGCCATGTATAATGATCTCCCGGTTCTGCTCATTTCACTCAGCATCAGTCCATGCAAGTCTCTCCAGACCTATCTGAAATCATGTTGCTGGTCGTTTCTCACAGAACAATAATATTCCATAATATTCATGTACCATAATTTGTTCAGCCATTCTCCAATTGATGGGCATCCATTCAGTTTCCAGTTTCTAGCCACTACAAAAAGGGCTGCCACAAACATTCTCCCACATGTGGGGCACTTTCCTTCCTTATGATTTTTTTTTTGGGATATAAGCCCAATAGAAACACTGCTGGGTCAAAGGGTATGCACAGGGAAACCTCTTCTTCCAAAGCAGATTAGTAAGCACTACAAAATATATATATATATATATATATATAGTCTTACAGAATTGCCTGCAACATGAAGAAGTTAAGTAATTTAGAAAACAAGTATCTTTAAGAAAGAATTGCTTTTCTGTTTGTATTTGTATTCCTGGCACTTAGTACAGTGATTAGTATATATTGATTAAATATTTGCACATTGACTAGGTTAATACAATCTAGTTAAAGGTAAGACTTGAATTCTAGCCTAGGAGAATTAAGTATCTACTCAAACTAAACCTACTTTTCCCAGCCTTACTATATATGATTTCCTTTCATTTGCTCTCTAATATGATCAAACTTTCCTTACAGTTCATCATTCATAATATTCCATTTCCCATTTTAATAACTTTTTGTTGGCCTGCCCTTAATACCTGGAATGCATTCCCTATCTACATCTCTTAAAATTCCAAGCTTTCAATAAAATTAGACTCAAGCATCATCTTCTACATAAAGGTTTGTCTTCTCTTCCCCCAGCTGCAAGTACAATACCTTCAATGAATTAAGTGTTTCTATTCATATATAATTAGAGGCAACTAGGTAGCTCAGTAGATAGAGTGCTGTGGTTAGGAACACCTCAGTTCAAGTGTGACTTAAGATACTTAGGCAATCCTGGGCATTTCACTAAAATTTTGTTTTGCCTACTGGGGACAGAAATGGAAAAACACTTCTTTCCAAAGCCAATCTATGCCAAGAAAATCCCATGGATAGTGTTGGCATTCTGTGGTACACACAGTCATAAAAAATTGGACATGACTCAACAGCAAAATATGTATGCTTTCTCTCTTGATGGAATGTAAGCTTCTTGAATGCAATATTTGTATCTCAAGTAAACATTTTTTTAAATCAATAAAACTTAGGAAGTAGAAAACATTATCTTAATGATTCAAGTGATCTTAATTAGTACCATTAATAAAGGCTAAAGTAATCATTTTGAAAGACAATGACCCATGTACATTTCAGTATCACCATCTTTCTGCATAGTGGGGTATCAACTACTATACTGATAACCACATCACAACATTGAATGTCAACTACATAATTTAATAACTTCCTAACATTATTTAAGTATTAACTTCCAATTGGCATTTTGTTTAAAAGAAAGAGAAGAGAAAATAAAGAAAATAACCAGCATAATAATAGCTGTTATTTAGATAGCACTTTAAGTTTTGCAAATTGTTTTATATGAATTAGAGGCAGCTGGGAGCTCAGTGAATAGTGCCTTGAACAGCTCAAAAAAAGTCAGCCAGCCTCAGGCACTTCCCTGATTGCCTAACAAAATGGACCCACTGGAGATGGAAATCACAATAACTCCAGTGTCTTTGCCAAGAAAAAAAACCAAAACCCTATAGGGTTATGAACAGTTGGACACAATTAAAAAAAAAAAAAGAACACTACCATTACTATATTATCTCATTTGAGCCTCACAGGAACCCTGTCAGGGAGTTGGTAGTATTATCTTCATTTTAACATTAAGAAAACAGAGCCTGAGAGGCCCACTGATTTGCTTAGAGTCATATAGCCAGTAAATATCTAAGGCTAGATTTAAATGCAGGTCTTCCTAAGTCTAAGATCAACATTCCATTTATATTTTCTATACTACGATATACTAAATATATATGTTTACACTATACTAGGAAGTACTACTATACTTCCTAGCTGTGAGAGAAACAGAAATGTATGAATATTTCTTTTAGATCCCACATCTATTTTTTAAAAACAAAACATTATTTATTTATTTTATTATTATTTTAAAATAATTTTATTTTTCTGAATTTTAAATTTAAAAAAAAATTTACATTAAAAAATTTGTTTCAAATTTTCTCCCTTCTTCCCCTTCCTCCTCTCTTATAAGCGATATGTTATACATGTTCAATCATGCAAAATATATTTTCTTATTAGTTATTCTCACACTTCTATTTTTAAGGATTGAAATATTTTTGAATTAGAAATGGTCCTGAGGAAGAATAAGGTATGGATAAAGAGACTGAAAAGGAAGAAACAGTTCTGGTTTATTTGTGTGTGGCCTGCTCCAAAGAGACAGCAGAGTCACATGAGCAATAAAACTATCTTCCCAGAGGTAAGGCCTATAATGAGCTTTTGTAGCACAGGAGGCCACCTCAGCTACTTTAAGGGAACTGTTATATTTATACTTCTCTTCAGGTAAACCAGTGACAGTTTCACAACAATATTAGCTACTTTGCCTGAGAGTGTGAGTTTGGGTCATCAAAAATAAGTGGGTGACACAGTAATTATGTATCTTCTTTGATGTGGTTATTTCTCCCTGAGAATGTTACACTGCTAACTTCTCCATATTTTAATTATCCTTCACTGATCTAGATAACAAGGTGAGTTAGCTGGATTGTCAAAAGTTAAGATAAATAATAGCAGTACAAATATTACCAGGGGCCTATTTTATTTTTGGCTTCTTAGAAGCCAAATATTTTCATCAGCATGTTTCTAAATAAATTAAACATACAATTTATACTCTGTGTACTCTACAAGTAAAGATTGAGGAGTTTTAACTTAATTAGGTAAAAAAAAAGAAAAGCCAAAAATTATGGAAAGGCATTTTTTTACAATTATAGAGTATTTTTTATTTTCTCCAATTCAGGGCATTTGGATTAACAGAGAAGCTTTCATTCTAGAAAGTTTGGATGAGGTGAAGGAAAAAAAAATCTCAAATTTTAGTTGAACATAGAAAGTGAGAAGCAGAGCAGGCCTCTATTATTACTTTACCTACACATTTTATTTGGTTGTTCCAGTCCCAGGATTTTAGTAAAATAGGTTGAGTTTATGATCAGCACTTTCTTTTTTCCTCTCCATGGGATGCAGAATCCTATATAATAATAATCTTTTTCCTTTCCCTGCTACAAACTGACTCTGAAGGTTCTGAATCATCCAAGATATGCACAAATAAGAACTTTTTTTACTATATGGAGAGAAAAATTGCTTTAGTCTTAATGCCACAGAATTTTAGAGGTTGATGGAGATGGGAGAGAGAGAAAATAATGACTTGTTAATTGAAAAAAAATTAAAAACAAGTCATCTAATTTCACACCTCCATTTTATAGATGAGTAAATTGTGTGGGAGTGGTAGCTAAAGGGGAGAAAGATGTGAAGCATATTGATTCCACCACCACATAGATTTGTCAGCCCAGGTATGGCAGAATTAAGTAAAGCTAATTCAAACAATAACTTCAGCAAACTTGTAGGATATAAAATAAACCTATGCAAATCATCAGTTTTTCTATGTAACATGAATAAAATCCAGCAGGAAAAAGTAGAAAGAAATTAAATTAAAACAACTACGGAGTATGCAAAATACTTCTTAGTCTGCCTACCCACATACATATAAGAACTGTATACATGTAGCTCAAAATGGAGAATAATTTATGAAGAGCAACAGTAAAATTTGAAATAGGTAAAAACTATTATAACAAAATGACCATACAGATTCTAGAGATCTGATATTGAAACATGCTATCAAACTGCAGACAGAAACAATAGCTTTAGAGGGCAAAATGATACATATTTATTAGTTTTTTTTGTGTGTACAGGCTATGTGATAATTTGTTTTGCTTTACTATGCTGATTTGTTACAAGAACTTTGCTTTGATTTTTTTTTCTTTTTTTCAATGAAGTGTGAATGAGAATAAAAATTTAAGAAGTTGTTGGTACTACACAGATATGGAATGCTAAATTCACTTGATAAAATATCAAAATTCATTTGGAAAAACAAAAGGTTTTTACAACTCAAAATATATTATAAGAAAATAATCATAAAGAAAAGTCATAAAGATAGCTACAAGGCACAGTCAGGAAAATATGAGTCCAGACACTTGAATGAGGAAAAAATGTATAAAATTTCTCAGTGAAGGATTTAATACCCAAACTACACAGATAACTAAAAATATATATAGTGGCACACATGAATATATATTTATATTTGTATATTTATAATGTTTATGGAAATAGACATACATTGAAATGGCTTTAGGTATATAATATGTTTATAAAGGTTAGATATATATCTAAAAAATCATTGTCTATTTTCCAAATAAATTATCATAGGAAATGAACAGAGAAGAAATGCAAACTGTTAGCCACTTTGGAAAGAAGAAATGCTCCAAATCACTTATAATAAAAGAAACAGAATCAAAACAACCTCACAGCTCCCCAAGTTGCAAAGATGAACAATGATGGGAACACTCAATCTTGGAGCAGTTGTAGAAAGTCAGGCACATTAAGTGTATTATTGGTTGAGCTGTGAGTCAGTAATATAATTTTGGAAAACAATTTGTAGTTTTACAAAGTTACTAAAATGTTCATATCCTTAACTCAGAGTTATCATTACTAGGCATACTCCCCAGAGGTCACTGATAAGAATTATGTATATATGTATATCTACATTTATACATGTAAGTATATATATATATATATATATACATATATATATGTATATATATATACATATATATGCACATGTGTGTAAATATATATACATACACACACATATATAATCTACCAAGAATACACAATACCATAATATACCAGCATATATTATACCATATACATAATATACCAACATACCATAATATAGCAGCACTGTTGGAGGACCCCTAAAAGAAAAGGGGATAAGCTTGTCCTTGAATTGAGAATCAAAGGGTGTGTTGAGTGATTCCCTAGAGAAACAGGAGACCCTGAGGCGTGCCTGAGATTGCTATTAATGATTTCATTATAATGACTGGCCGTTTTAAGTAGTCTCTTGAAAAGAGAACCACACCTTACAAGCTTATTGCTGATGATGGGTGTGGGTGTATGGACAAAGAGCTTGACCTCAGAGTAGGGGAAGGAAAGGAGGTAAGGAGGAGGGGTCAGGTGATGAGGAGAGGCAGGCCTAGGAGGCGAGGCTAGGAGAGGAGAAAAGATATATAAGCCTTGCTGGTGGCAAGGGAAAGGAGGCGCCCAGCAAAACACTATGGAGCCAATGGAGGCTGAATAAAGAACCACCATGATCTTCATTCCTCTGGCTTGACTCTTCTTGGTAACCAGGAATTGGACCTGGCCATGTGCGCAAAGAAGCTCTGGAGATGAGAAGTCCTGCTGCCCTTAGGTAACTTAACACAGCACCTTTTTGATAGCAAGTAATTGGAAACAAAATAAATATCCGTAGATTCAGAAATGCCCAAACAAATTGTAATACATGAACTTAATGGAATATTACTGCATTATTAGAAACATAATGAATACAGCAAAAAGTATGGAACAAAGCAAATGATTTTCTGCAGAGCAAAATAAACAAAGCCAAGAAAACAACATATTGCCAACACAATGCAAATGAACCAATTAAAAGTAAATGCTGCAAAATTACAAGGAACAAACTTGGCTCCAAGAAAAGCTCTATGAGAATACATTCTCACCACTCCTTTTTGCAGAAATTGGAAGTCATGGGTGTGAATAGTGCATGTGTTTTTATAAATTTTAGATGTATTGATCAGCTTTGTTGACTTTTTTAACCCTCTGAACAGTAATCAGGAATTCCAAAAGACAGAAATAAGATCAATTACAAAGTTAGAGACTGAGAAAAAGATTGTTATTAAGGAGACCAGCAAATAGGCCAGTTTAGCTTGAGACACAGAGTATATGATGTAGGGTAATATGAATTCAGTCCAAAACAATACATTGGAACCAAATTGGCCAAAATTTAAAAATCAGAAAGAAACCTATATTTTAGAAGAAGGAAGGAGACATTGTAGTTTCTCAAACAGAGTAATATCAATCATGTTTTAGGAATATTAATTTGGCAATTTTGTGGTAGATAAATTAAATAGCCCAGTAGATAGGAAACTTGGCTTTTGTAACAATTAAGGCATGGTGAGGAGGACAGAGCTTGAATGAGTAGAGAAAGGGGAAAGATTATAGAGATTTTGTGGATGTAGTATCAACAGATCTTGTTAAAACTGTGTATGGATCAGAAAAGAGAATGAAGAATGAAGAGTAAAGAATTTCCCCAAATTGACAAATCTAGATGGATGATGGACTCCAAAGATGGTGATGTTCTTAGCATGGCAATTAGGAACAAAGATGGGTTAAAGGGAAACAGAATAAGTTTCATTTTGGAGATGTTGAATTGAATACAGAGAGGTTAAAGATCTTTTCCCTGTATCAATCATACAGCTTGTTAATGGGGAAACAAAGACTAGGAGCCCAGATTTTTGACTACTTTTCCTTTATCATTCTGCATAAATCAGAGAACCATAATCAACTGATTTTAATCAATTGATTAATATCCAAAGCTTACTTAACTGTTTATGACTACATACAACCATTAACAAAAATAAAGTCATTATTTTACCTCATTTTCCCAATTATTTACTGTTCTATCAAAAGTTAGTTTTTATGGTTCAGTTTTTATTTAGTTGTGTTTATCTTGAGTGCCTATTAGATTACAAACTCTTTGTGGGTATGTACTATTTTAAAAATTATTATGAAACTCATTAAAGCATTCCAGATCTTGTCAAGGGCCATGACCTCACATACTAAGCATCTTATCGTCTAAATTGCTTTTTACTTCTGTGCTACAAATGTCTGTTGTAGAGACTTTTGTCTATCTTCGTATACCATTTTAAGATGTGAAAACATGTTGTCCATGACATATGGTCTACATGAATTAACTATGAAGGAAATAAAGATCCTGTCACCTCTACAGATATATTCATGCTATAATGTAAGAGGAAAACTAAAGTTATCATAGAATTTAAGGTTTGCCTGAATCATTTGTTATATTCATTCATTCATTCTTGGATGAACAGTACAGGCTTATTTTTAGAGGCATACAGACATTTTATGGACATTGGAACATATTTGGAATACATTTTCACAGGGAAAATAATGCATCTTTCAACAGGACACTTACATAAATGACTGTGTGCAATAATCAAGTGTTGGGTTAATTTCTCATCAAGATCCACTCATGTGTGAATGTATAGCAAAGAGCATCATTTTCAGAATAAGCACAAGTTTCCTAGAAATGGTTTTGTCAAAATCCGCAGTTACATAAGCCTATTAACATTTAATAAGTAGCAAGTCAGAAAAGAGATATTTTTCTGTTGATGTCAAATGTTTTTTTGAATGTGGATGGAATCTGGATGGATTTTTCTTATATTAACAAATCATTTTGTTCAAGACTAATTAACACAGAACAAAATGCCAGATCACTAAAGATAAATTTCAAGATGCAGAAAATGTTATTAGATAGTTTTAAATTCTAAAATTCTTGATATTTTTTAAAAAAAATTCTGGCTTTCATGGGAGAATCATTTTGCCAATTCATCTTGACAGGCACTCCAAAATACACTTTAAAAATATTAAATTCAATCTTCTTCACAGAGAAAGACAGACTTTTTTCAAGGAGATCTCAGATCTATGATGGACACAAAACTTTTATATCCATTCTAACTTTATTGATCTTACTCTGTATGATGGAATTTATTCCAAAGGGGGGAAAACATGGCAGTGCATTGTACCAACCTTTACTGGTTAGGCAAAAAATTCCTGTTCTCATGCAATGTATTCATTGTATATATAGTTGCTAATAGTAATATAGCTGCCAATTGGACTGCCACATTTTAGGAAAATTATATGTCTTCTAGAGAAGACCAATTAAGATGAAGAAAATTTTGAGATCATTCCATATAGGGTTCATTTAAAAAAAAGAAAATCTAAGGAGTATGAGATAACTGTCTTCAAATATTTTGAAGGAATGTCATGAGGAACAGATTATACTGATAATTCTTAAGATCACAGATCTATGCATGAGAGGTATGGGAGATAGGGGACGAGTCAGTTGACTGACTGTCTTCTCCTGGTGCTGTATTTATTCAATCAAAAAAGCTTTAAAAAGCTATGCTAAGTGAATTGAAACAAAAAATCTTCATCAAAAAATTCAGTCAAATAAAATTTTGCTCTTCTCCCTGTAGTTTATATTCTTTTTCATGATGGTAGCTCTAACTGAATTGTTGTCCATACATGATCAGTGACTTTTACTTGACTAATTATGCTTTACTAACAGAAAATGCCTAGTAAGAGAAATGCAAATCACATCAAACCTGAAGTTTCACCTTACAACTGCCGATTGTTTTTTAAATCATAATTAGAGGGGTTGTAGAATGATAAACACATTAATACCATGGTGGTGGAACTATGAAATAAAATAATCATTTTGGAGAAAAATGTGGAATTATATAAAGTGATTAAAATATCCATTTTCTCTGAATATAAACCCAGTTTATTACTGGGTTTATAACTCAATGAACCCACTGATAAGAAAAAAAAATCTCCACATTTGCCAAAATATTGATAGTAGTGCTTTTAGTATTAGTTAAAAATTGGAAACAAAGTAGGTGCTCATGAACTGGGAAGTGGCTAAACAAATTGTGGCACTTCAATGTAATGGAATATTACTGTATTATGAGAAAAGACTATTGCACAGCAAAATAAGCAGAGTAAAAAAAAATGGTAACTACAATAATGAAAATAAAGAGAAGAATTACACACTAGGAAATCAAAAGTAAATATAACAGAATTACAAAGATACAAGACTAAAATGAAGAAATGAAAGATTTTCTACCCAACCCACTCCTTTCATATATGTGAGAGGCCCACAGGCATTAAACATTAAACAAAATTTCCAATATTTAAAATACATCGATTATTTGTGCCGATTCTTTTCCTCTCTAAAAAATATTTGTCTTAGAAGATAACTCTCTGGAAGGCAGATAAGGAGAAGGATGCTATAGATAATATAAGATACTAATAAGAAATGTTAAAAAGGGAACAAAGGTAATGCATATCAAAACACATTAATTATGTAAATCTTTAAGCAATTTCCTCTACATAATACAGATGAAAAATTATGCATATTTGACTATTAGAATAGTTAAAAGAAATTTACATTAAAATATATACAGCATATTCTGGGGGTAAATTCTGGTTTTTCTTCAAACATTTCTAAGCAACTGAAAAAATCACTATTCAACAAATCCATCATATTAAAAATCATCTTAGTGAAGACAGTCATCAAAATGCCTAAGTCCTCAAACTAGGGGTTTCTACTTCTATGCAAGCAAGTTAATGATTTTTTTCAAAAAAAGTCTTCATATAGATTAAGATATTCATAGCACTTTTACAGTGACAAAAATATAGAAAGGAAAAAGATAACCAGAATAGCTAATCAAGTAGTGTAAAAAGAATGTAATATAATGCTACAACATGAAATGACAAATATGATGAATGTGGAGAAGCATATTACAATTTACATGAGCTGATGAGAGTAAAGTAAGCAGACTCAAGAAAATAATGTACAATGACTGCAAGAAAGTGAATGAAAAGAATAGCAAATACAGAACAAATTAAAATGAAGATCATGAAATTACAAAGAACAGGATTAGCTTCATATAAGAGTTATGAGAAAACATTTTTCAGACTTGTTTGAAGAGATTGGGTAGAAAATGGAACATGTGATATATTATCAGAATTTTTAATACATATTAGTTGGTTATGTGATTATTTTCTCTTTTTAAAAAATACATATCATATCATATATAGGATGGTTCTCTGGGTGGAAAAAGTGAGAGATATATAGAAAGAAATTTTAGAAATATAAAAATAAAGATATCCATAAAATTATCTTTTTTAAAAAGGGATCTAATGTTGCAAATCTAGTAATTAATTTTAATGAATACATTAATATCAAAAAGAATGTACATAAAATTTTGCCAAAAAATAAAGCATGGAATTATATTGACAAAATCAGCAACATAATTTCTATAATCCAAATGCAAAGTAAATCTTTTAATAGCACATTTTTTGTCTTGAGTAACATTAGACTTATATGATAACCAGAATTTTTAAAACAGCATTAATTTATTTACATTCTTCTCTACTTAGAGTAATAAATAAGAATTCAAAGCAAAATATGAAAATCTGGGGAATGTGATTTCCACTAACAGGGATTTGGATACAAGGTGAAAAAAAGGAATTGCAACTTGAGAAATATGGGTACAGGTATTTTAGTTTCTAAAATTACAGATCTAATTTACTATAAAACTAAGAAAAATGATCAATTTCACTTTAAAGGGGACCCATAATTTTAAAACCATTTTAAAAACAGGCATTTCTTATTATTTTGTGTGCTTGAAAAGAGCCATACAATGTCTTA